>RJWH01011232.1:0-13137 GCA_004363575.1 Solenodon paradoxus | reverse complement strand
AGGAGGGGAGGGGAGTGGGGGAGAAGCAGCAGCATTTTTGAGTGGAAGCATCTGTGGCAGAAAACCATACTGACTTTACAATTATTTTCTCAAGTTTTGCTTAAAAAGGGGAAAAAATAAACAGCCAACGCCACCTGTACCGGAGCGCTGAAGGACGGGGATTGCTTACTGCACTGCAAGGAAGATGAGAGCCTCCCCGGGAAGTCCTGCCCCAGAGCCCCCGCCGCACGCTCCTCCTGGTCAGCTTGACTGCGAGCGCCCCATCTCCTGTCGTGATGGACCCGCACGTCAGCACGACGTCCGAGGGGAACTGCACGGGGCTCAGCAGGGTCAGAAAAGGGCACGCTGCCCACCATATGCCCACACGCAGGCTCACGCAGCTTCGCTCACACCACCGCACACGCACCTCTCGTACACTCACTCACAAGCACACACAAATGCCCCCGCACCCACTCATCACACGCACGCTCACATCCACACACTTACACACTCACACACTCACCCACGGCACGCACACAAGTACAAATCACACACACTGGTCACAGACTCGGCCACACTCAGCAGCCACACGTGCACACTGTCATCCACTGCCAGGCACGCACGTGCATGCTTTTGCTCACACTCGACACACACACCCGATCACAGGAACACTTGCCAGAGGCCCGAACAGATGGGCACAGGAGCCACACCTAAGGGCTCGCCGCAAAGCAAGGGCACCATAGAAGAGCGGCGGTCGCCGGGGGAGAGGGCGAGAAAGGTGCCTGCAGGACCGCGCTGAGGACTCGGCCAGCGCCTTCCCAGAAGACAGACTGGCAGCGTGAAACACTCTCCACTCCCTAAACAGCAACGCTGGACGCGTCCTGGTGCAGCAGTCACTGGGTCCATCGCCTCCGAAGGACGCAGGCCACACGCCCGAGTTCGAGTCCCAGGCCCGGGGCGAACACCAGCGTGAACCAGTAAACGGAAACATGTGCCTCCTCCACTCTTCCTGCCTGCTCACCTCCATCCCTGCTGCTCCTTTCCTTAAGAGGGAAAACCCTTAAAAAAAAATGACTGCTCTAGACCACTAGCAAGGCGACCTTCAGAAATGAAAGAGGTAACATTAAACATCTGGAGCCAAAAATTAAGTTTGTTGCAAACAGATTCACAGTAAGAGAAGGCAAGGATCCCAGAGGTTGGGCTGAAACAGACGTGGAAGACGGGCAAACAAAAACTGACGGCACAAGGCGGGGATGCCATCCGGTGAGTTCGAGGAAAACCCGACGAGTCCGCGGAGGCGGGGACGGCGCTTTCAGGCCGGCACTGCCAGCAACGAGGGCCGGGCACTGACTGGGATCAGGCAACGGGAGCCTGCGGAGTCACCACTGAACGTGCTATCGCTGCTTTAAATTGTTACTAACAGAAGGGAGGATGGATACATTTTTAAAGCCTAATTAATACCAGTCAAGAAAGGGCACAAAGCAACCAGCAAGCCAGACAAGAAGAAATAAGCAGCACACTGACAGATTAAAGCCTGCAGGCGTCAGCGGCGACTGCACATAAATGGACCAAACGCGGGAGCAGGAGGGCAAGGCAGCCCGAGGTGCCCGCTCCCGCTGCCCTGCGGACAGGGAGGAGGGGACGGCCTCAAGAGGCCGAGACAGAATCCACCCCGCATCACCCCGCATCACGAGAGCCGCTGCTCGTGCTGTAAACACTCAGTCCCCGACTGCTTTTGGGGTGCGGGACAAGTCGGCTGATTCCCTTCTATTGAAAACGAAGAAGTAACAGAGCAGAACATGAGTCAAAGGAATGAAAAAGATCAGGAGCCAACACTTAAAAACCTCTTCCCTCTGCATGTGCCCGCGGGTCCGCCGTCCCGGCCCTCGTGCACCGCGCCACGCCGGAGCGCGCTCTTCCAGCCGGCCCGCTGAGGGCCCCCGACCCTGCAGGGTTCCCTGGGGTCCCTCAACTTCAGAGGAGAAGACTTCACACGGGCCACACAGGAGCAGCACACCCCCAGGAAACAGGCAACAGGGGAGCTATGAGGACAAGGCCCTTCTACCTCCCCTCATGAAAAGCGCCACCGACCACACGCCGTCTAAGCCTGTCGGTGCTGGCGTCGCCTCGGAGAAAGGCCTGTCTTGTGAGACACACACGATAAAGCCCTTTACAACTGGAGCGACTTTAGGCTGAAACAAAGGCTGGAGATTGACCAGTCACAGGTACTCAGTGGCCCCCTACACCCGGCACAGGATGTCACACGGTGCTGTCACCGAGCACATTCGCAGAAGGACCGAGTCCTTGAAAACAAGTGTCTCCAGGCCGAGCGCAGGACACTGCCTCCACCGCGGAGAACTCTGCCCGCCTGCAAGGAGTGCAGCACGCTCACCGTCTACACTGCGCACGGCACAGCCCGGCTCGAGTGTGGGGGGCTTGGCTGGCCGCTGCACTCGTGCTCTGAGCCGGCTCAAGCATGGGGGGCTTGGCTGGCTGCTGCACTCGTGCTCCTCCTGCTCCTCCTGCTCTGAGCCCTGGTCAGCCAGCGCTGTGCTTTCATTCCTCTCGATCCTCCCACTATGGGATGCACGTGGTTGTGAGTCTTACGTGGTTTCAAGATGTTTAATTTAGTCTCTTAAATACAACATTCAGTACAATTCCTAACATAGCATATGGGGTAGACATGCACACATGTAATTTTATGGTCCTGGTCCTCCTCTTCCTGCAACAGGTGAGCGCCTGGCAAAACCATCAGACGCTGAATATATCAGCAGCTGAAAATCCCCAAGTCCTCCCGGCTCCCCCGCCTGCCAAACACGCTCAGAACCCGGGGGTTCATCTGCAGTGGGCGGGCGAGATCATCTCCCACACATCCCTGGTGGCCGGTGCTGACCAGTGCTGACCGTCTCCCTCAGCACTGACTGCCGCGCACTGAGCCTCTGCTTCCCGTGACCACGGGCTGACGGGGAGCGCAGACCAGCTGCAGCCCGGGGGTCCGTTTCAGAGCGCCAGCCCAGGAAAGGGCGAAATTCAGAGTCCAGCTTCTACTGACTGCCATTTTACTACCACCGTAAAGGTGTCAAGTCCGAAACCAAACCACCATCACTGAGGACCATCTGTGCATATCATCACTAGTCACACAACCTGCCAGTGATCATTTTGTTAGTGGGACAAATCTTATGAACAAAGACGGTGTTTAGGGTTAGGTGTTATCGCAAAGTTCTCAGCAGACAGCAAACACAATATTTGGAAAGGAAAAAGTCCTCACAACAAAAGTACAGCTTACAAGTGTCGACGTGACTCTGACAACTCACCGATCGCGACAGCCCACGAAGGTGAGCACGGGACCAGAGCAGGCATCTCTCCAAGAAGGTGCCATGACCTGGCCACTTGGTGCAGCCACAGTGATGCAGCCACAGCCCGGGAGGCCGGGGGCGTCACTGCTTAATAACCCCTAAAATCGCAGGCGCTGGAAAGATGCGAGAAATTGGAGCTCTGATCCGCTGCCGGCAAGAGCACTGAGGAAAAGTGCCTGGAAGCTCCGGAAAAGGTGGACACAGAGCTGCGTGCAACGCGGCAATTTCACTCCCGGGGATGCGCACGCGTGTGCCTGTGTGCGTAGCCAAGGGAACGGCGTCTCCATGGAAAATGTGCACACACACAAGCAGAGCAGCCTGACTCACAGACAGTGAACAACCCACGTCCCTGGACACAGATTTGCACAGCATGGCCCAGGTGGCCAATGAGCACACAAGGCTGTGATGAGGACGGCCTCACGGACACAAGTGCCACCGTGCAAGGACACGGGCAGGTTCTGCAGACACCTACAGCCGTGTGGTAGGTGCTTCCACGTAGTTTTTTTGTTTATGTTTTTAAGAAAAGGTGCAGCAGGAATGAAGCTGAGCAGGCAGATAGGAAGAGAAAGGAGGAGGAAGAAGCACTTTATTTAGTTATTCACACTGGTTATTTCCTGGACCTGGGACATGAACCTAGGGGCATGTGGCCTACGCTCCTTCGGAGGTAATTGGTCCAACCGCTGCTTCACCATGGGGCACTCCTGTGTATAGTTTTATCTCTATGTTTAAAAACCTTCATTCTATGTTATCCCAACAAGTAAATCCTCAACATTTAAGAAGGAGCCTTTGTGGACCTCAAATTCACAAGCGAATACAGTGAGTCGGAGGCAGCAGGGGTGGCCACCCTCACATTCCCACTGGTGGGAACGAGACGGGGCTGCAACTTGCTGCCAATGCTGATCTGGAACAGGTCGCCCCTCACATGTCCCCAGCCCAGCGAGGGCTCGGGGTCCGGGCCGGGCCGGGCTGCGCTGCAGGCCCAACTCCGCGCGGGGTGGACGGGACCCGGGGCGCCAGTCCTCCACAGCAGCCCACTGGCCTACAGTCCATCACAGGCACAGGGCTCACTTGCGTTCTTGCTAAAAGGAAGGTGCCAGTAAGAGATGCCATCCTTGAGAGGCTTGTTAGAGCTCCGCCCTTCTTCTCTCTAAAAATATTGCACTTAAGTAGGTCAGCTCCTGGAGGAGGGTGGGCGCAGCTGCAGGGGGCACTGGGGCCAGAGCCGCGGGTGCAGGAGACGGGCTCTTGGAGGGGCCGGGCCACCAGGAGAGCAAGGAGGGTGGGGGGGGGGTCTGCGAGGCTTAGCCTTCCCAGCACAGACCCTGGACTTCACTCCTTGCCAGCAAGTCTCCTTTCACACTGAGAAATCTTCCTGGTGAAGCGAGAACTTCTCGACGTTTCGGTTCCAGGGGTCATAAGTCCATGTTCTCGCCAGGTGACCTCTCTCCTGGGCAGGAGCACCTTGGGGAGCACCCTTGGTGGTCCTTCAGCTGCCTGCCCATGACCACTCCGACAGAGGGGGGCGAAGGGCCTGGGTCACCCGCTGTCCCAGCACCAACAGGGGTCCGAGGCCATCCCAGCGGAGGGAGGGACGGCCTCCCAGGTTTTGCCCGGAGGGTGGACAGGCCGCATGGCCTCAAGCTCTAGTCCCACAGCAGCTACTCATCTCCCAGACGCTGCAAAATGATCTCCCCGTCTTTTCTGGCGGGTGTGCTGTCTGGACAGCTGTGTGCTGACTTGACGTGAGTGTCAGGAGTGACCCCCCATGCAGGAGCCAGCACCGCAACTACCCACACACCGAGCCCCCAGCGAAGCACAGACCCACCAGGCCGGTCCTCCTCCAGCATCACATCGGACTCTCAAGTCCAGGCAAGCTAGTCCCCGCCGGGCCTTTCAGCAGCCAGTGTCCCGCGCACTCCGAGACCGGGAGAGCAGCTGCAGCCCCCAACGCTCTAGCACCAGCATCGGGGTCTGCCAACAGCGCCTAAAACCCACGACATCCGCAGCTGCGCAAACAGGACAAGTGTCCATTGACCCCAGGCAGCCCTTCCCACACCCCTCACTTGGAGGGAGACACCCACAGATCCACACGTGCACCGCGCACACACGTCCAGCACCAAGCAGGGGGCGGACGTAAATGCAGCTCTGGCTCCTGCCCAGCAGTGGACCACAGCGGCCCTGTCTTGTCTAAGACAGACGGCTGTCCCCAGTGCTCCGTGTGGCCTGAAGGACCAGAAGAGCAGGTCTCTCCAATAACAAAAGTAATGTGTGACGCTTGACCGCCACCAACCACAGGCTTGGGAGGCCGAGGACCAGTGGGGTCGGCTCACTGCGGTCACAGACAACACCGTGCAGACCACCAAGGCTGCCGGCTTCTCAGCTTCAGTCCCACGGCCGCTGCCGCTCAGACCGGCTTGGGAAGAGGACACATGCCAGAGGCCTGCCCTGGCCCATCCATGGATGGGCGGGCTCCAGGGTCCCTCAGACACCTCCAGTGCGCAGCCCTGTCATGTTCACCCCTTTAGTAAGTGAGCTCCCCGATGAGAGCGCCCACAGCCATCCGGGAAGCCGCATTTCAACCCAAAGGCTGCGACCTGCAGGTGGGTCTACAGCGCCTTGTGGCCGGGCGCTGTTGGTATGTCCCGACGACACCCGCCCCACACGCGCAAGTTAGCCAGAGCCCCAGCTGAGAGACAATGCTGTGAAGGACGCGTCCTCCACTGCACGCCCTCCACTGCATGATCTACTCCAATCTCCCCTAAATCTCTCAGCCGAGACTTACGATGAGACGCGTCAGGTCTATTTAACTGCAGACTTTGAGTTGAAACAACAGTTGGCATTTTTCCTTCAATCTCCTGCAGAACAGATTTATAGACCTACAAGTAATCAGGCAAAGTCTTAAATCTAATCAGAAGACGTGTTCCACCAGCAACAACTGATCAATTATTGAGAAGAGGCTCCATCGACCTGGGAGGGAAGTGGGGTGCCAGTCTGCGGAGCGCACCTGAGTCTCACTTGCGTCTGACCCCACGGCACCTTTGGCAGAGGGTGTCCCCTGGTACACCAGAAGGCGGCCGGAGAAGCATCCCCATCACAGCCGAGGAAGGGAGGAGGGGTCCGGTGTGCCGGGCTGCCGCTGGGGGGCGGGGGGGGGGCGGTTCCCAGCAGCCCTTCCGAAACGGAAAGAAAACCACCCCAGCTGCAGTGGCGTGCTGTGCACACAGCTTGCCCACGGTGACGCGACGGATCTGGGCATCTCCGCCGGGGATCGGGGCTCACTGCCCAGCTGCAGGAGATGGCACAGCACACCCAGGGCTGCGGACAACCTGGGGCCGCGGAGGGCCGTGTGGCAGGACCGCGCAGAGCGCCAGGGCCAGGCTGCCCCACGGCGGCCAGCGGGAGGTGAGGGTGCCATGCAGAAGCCAGCACGCGCCCGGGGCAGTTCTCACGCACATGCAGCCCCTGCGGACGTCTGCGCCATCAGGTGTGGGGGCACAACACTCTGACTCTTTCTGGAAGGAGCTTGCCCCACTACCGGTCTGGGACGGGCACTTCGAAAACATCTAAATTGCAGGCCATGCCCTTGGCACCCCGAGAGGAGCCCTTGCGTGCTCGACTGCTGTCCCTTCCTTCCTGCATGAGTGGAGGACACACTGGGCTCCGCAATCCTGGGGCCCCTGTGGCACCAGCCTGCCAAGTTCCCGCTCCAGGACATGGGCACCTTTCCCGGCACCGGCAGCCTGGAGACCGCCCTGTACGCCTCTGCTGAAGCGACTTCTCAGGGGCTCTGTGGCCACTTCTCACGCTGTCATCGTCCTGCCTCTTCCAGACACGTGGGGAGATCTGCTTAGAAATGCAGATTAAACGCTACAGAGGACACATCCTGGTGGCTTAGTGGTTAAGCCTACGACCTCCACCGGCACAGTCCAGTTCAGGTACATCCCAGGAACCTGGGGTCAACACCCAGGACTGGGGGAACAAGAGGAACCAGCATATAAAGTGAGTAAATGCTTCCTCCTCTCTTTTCCTGCCTGCTCTGGCACCTTCCCTTTCAAAATATGCTGAAAAACCCCAAACTTAGGTTATGATGCAGTGTTCCTTCAATAAGCTAATTTAAAGAAATAAATATAAAAACAATAGATCCTACTGTAGAAGATTCCACTTATCGTCAGCTGGCACAAACGACAGAAGCCAAGCTAAATGAGAAAGCTGCCGGCAAATCACTTAGCACTCAAAGAAGAGCTGCATCGCGCCTGGGGGACGAACACGACACCTTCGAACGGTACATGCGCTCCGAGAGACTGCATCTTCTTGTGGCCTCTGTGGGCAGAGGGTTCGGGGCGACCAGCAGCCCTGTGCCGGGTTCATTCTTTCTGATTGCATTCAGCTAAAGCCAAAGCCTAGGGCAGGCAGGGCGGCCAGAGGGCGGTGGGGAGGCTGTCCTCTCCGTGAAAGCAGAGCTGGCTCTGCACCGCCACCCGCGGTGCAAGGCGTCTCAGTGCGTGTGCGTGTGTGTGCTGCCCCACAAGGGCGGAAGGTCCATCCGCGCCACCCCAGAGCCCACCCCCCCTCGTTGAGACCCAAAGACCTCACTCCTCAAAGGAGCAGCTCCTACAGACAACACTGGGCATTGCAGCTGCTTCTGAAGGAATAACCCAAAACATCTATGCAGGCTCAGCCAGCCCCAAGCAGTGGCTCTCAAGAAGCAGGCACCGAGTTTCCATCCCACCACCACGAGGAAGCAGGAACGTCTTCAGCGTCACCACCGGAGGTGGTCCCAGAAGAACGATCATCCCTGACCTGATGATCAGTGAGGCACAGACGCCCTAAGACGGCCCCGTGGCGCCCAGCCCACAGCCACAGAGCTCACCTCTGGGCGCCTCGGGGCCGCGCAGGGCGTCCCGCCTCCTCCTCCTAGAGCGCCCCTGCGTCCTCCAGACCTCAGCACAAACCACCCACCAGGGGCAGTGGGGTCTCCCGCCAGCCTCGCCCGAGAAGACAAGCCAGCGCCCTTCCTCGTCACATTCTCTAGATGATTCCAGACCTGGTCCTCACAGAGCTGGTGTGAAGGCGTCGCCACAAACACCCAAGTTTCTAACTTTTGATTAATGTTATTAAATCCTCAAAGCTGTTAATGAGAAGGGCGAAGGGAGATAGGTCTGTGGGTGCTTTACAAATAACTTAAGCTCTTCAAGGAATCTGACACAGTTTACATTTCCACATCACTTTCCTTGAAAAAAAATGAAAGCTGTAAGGTAACAGCAACAAAAGACACAGTAATTGGAACCGACTCCCGAATAGAAAGCTGCCCTTTGAATCAAAGACAAAGCACGTGATGGGTGTCACCGGTGTGCCGAGCACTGTGTCTGGGCATCTGAGGCTGGAGCCGCGGCGCCAGCTCTAACTAGCTGAGGCTGCAGGCAAGTCACTGGAAATACATTTCCCCTGTAAAACAAACCACGCTGCGGGAGCAACCTGCGATTTTTCTCTTTCCTGAAGACTTTGGAAGCAAACTTAGTGAGCACCCAGGCCAGCGTGCGGCTGGAGGCGCAGCAGCCCACGGGCTGCCTGGGCGGGAGAGGGGCTGCACGAGGGCTGCCCCCCGGGGTGGGGGGGAAGCACGGACGCTCACCCGGGGCTGCCAGTTCTCATACTGCTTCTGCAAGTTCGCACCGATGGTTTCCAGAGCTTTCTGCGGGCCCATCGACAGGGGATCTGAGGAAGAACGAGAGAAGGACGTTAAAGTGCGGTTCCTCCCACTCAACCTCAGCTGCAGAGCGCGCTCCGCTCGCCCTGACCGGGCCCTCCTGGGCGAGGTCTCTGTGTGGACGGAAAGAGGCTGCCACCAGTGCCGCCGTTCCAGAGACCTCTGCGCCAGAGCCACGGTATGGCTGCCTGCTCTTGGCCCACAGGCGTGCTGGCCAGATTACCCGCCCTCGTCGGAGGGCTGCTGCAGCGGTGAGCGCCCCCACCCACCGCCTCGGGGCCTCCTCTCACCCTCAAACTGTGGCGGGTCTAAGAGCTCTCGTTTACAAGGCTGGTCCTAGTTACTGCATTCAAGTGAAAACGGGACATTTTATGCATGTTAAAGCGGCACGAACCTAGTACATTTAAGCACAGCTTCTCTTGTGGAAATGGCTGTTTCTCCCCCAGGAGAGGCGACCGCGCTGTCTGCTCCAACAGCAGCCGTGGCGCAGCCAGGGCCGCAGGCTGTGGGTGCGGGTGGCGAGGCAGGGGTGCCGTCTCACACACGGTCCCACCGGGAAAGGGGACTTTAGGTGCTTTTCAGATCTTCAAGGCCACTGTCCTTGGATCCAACACCCACCCGCCAAGAGACGTTTCTGAAGATGGCCTGCATGCGCTGTCCACACAGCGGCAGGGGCCTGCCCTCTGCCAGGGGCCTGGGGACCTCCCTCGTGACGCCCACGTCTCCACTGTGCTCTGGAGACAGCAGCTCACAGGGCACGTGGGCCTCACTACCCCCCAGCATCTCCAGTGTCCTCACTGAACACATGGGCGCTGTCCTCCACCAGCGCCGGCTCCCCAGCTCTCCAGTCCACCCAGCGGCCCTGAAGCCCCTCCAGGCGAGGCTGCGTCAGCAGTGCTTCGCGTCCCCCAGCCCCCGCCCCAGATGAGTGACAGCTGCATTGTGGTGCAGCCCAGTAACCAGGAGGGCCTGGACGCCGAGGGCAGTCGAGGGAAGCTGCTGTAGCCAGGGAAACACAACTGGATCTGGGGCCTCGCTCCTGCCCGCTGTCCACCGACATGGGACACAGGTCAAGGACAAGTTCAGGGCATCATCATACAGCAGACCCACCCCCTGGGTCCCTGCAGGGGCCTCTGCGACCTCAGGTCCACAGACCACACTTGAGAACGGACCTGCACAGACATTTCAGCCAGACAGCATTTCCACAGGCGGAGGGCAGATCCCGGAGGGGCACGCGCTGACCACGAAGTTCTGATTCCAGCCCCTCCCACTTCCCAGAGATCAGACTCCGAGCCATGCCGGGTCCTGGACACACAGCCTCTCCCGTCCCGCCCGCCCGTGGGCCTCTTACACGACGCTCACACACAAGTACTTAGTCCAAGAGGTGGAGAGCATCTCAAGGTTTAAACAGAGCGGCCTGCCCTCCCACCCCCGCCCAAGCCACCTTCTCAGAAGCGACCACCTTCATTCGCTCAGTTGTCATCTGACACTCACCACGTTTCCAGATGACGTGCTTATATTGGTAGTTTGTTTTCACCTGCTCCCCTTCCCTGCTTGCCTGCCAGCACACGGCGGGTTGGAGGAGGCCCACGTCCTGCACCGCCGGCCCTCGTGAGCCTGGAGATGCTCGTCCGGGCAGCGTGAGCGTATGCAGCCCCACAGTGCTCGCGACTCCCTGCTCTCTGAGAGTCCACACGGGACACGAGAGTCCCTGCGCCCCGGGTCCCTCCCACAGGCGGTCTCCACACCTTGCCGCTGTCCAGGCACAAACGTACGTTCTCTGCGGAAATGGATTGCCTCCAAAGGACATAGCCTCAAGGCGGCCTGGGGAGCAACTCAGTCTCTGGACAAGCAAGAGTGGAGCTCAAAGGGTGTTTGAAGATAAAATGCCTGGCAACTTCTCAAAGCTGACACTCAGAGAAGCTGAGTGAATGCAGAGGGGAAGAAGCCAGGGAAACCCACTGCAGACAAAACGCGCCCTGAGACGGCTCCCATGCATGGTCAGGCTGAGGAGTCCCACCAAGAGGAAGCAAGCTTCGATCATCCCTGGGAATCATCTCCACCTGCCATTCAAGCATAACGGTCAAACAGAGGTCTTTCAGACGTGAGTACTCACAAAATGTGTTTCTGCTCCTTTTCTTGGGAAATAAACCACCGTCAAAGGAACAAGAGACATAGGGAAACAGACGGGGCAGGGGCACCTGCATCCCCAGCCTGGAGACCAGGCCCACAGGAGCCGAGGGGCGTTTAGAAACTCAACGTCTAAATTCATAGCAGCCAGCACAGAAAAACTGCAAATCTAAGCGGAGGGAGGGAGTGGCCCCTCTGAGGTGAGGCCTTGGCTTCTCAACCCGCCTTCAGCACACTTGACTTTCTCATCTTACTTTGACTGAAAATGTAATAAATTATAAAATTAAGTGATAGGATTTTAGGGGTGAAAGGGACCTGTATCATGACTGTGTCAAAGTCTTCAAGGATTTCTCAGAACAGCAGCCGGCTCTCGGAGAGTCTGGCTCAGGAGGAAGTGAGCGCCTACTATGCGGAGACCAGCTTACGACTAATTCACCTGGAAAAGTCCAGCACGTGTGTTAAAACCAGTAGTTACAGAAATGAGATTTCCTCCCTGCTCTGTAGAAGACAATGACACTGTCTCACAGGGGTGACAGCGACTGTGCTGTGATCTGAATCCCAAGGCACGAGGGACGGGCCTGGACTGGGCACTCCAAGAGCAGCTGCAAAGCAAAGGGGAGCAGAAGCTGTTGAAGAACAGCTCCATCCCAACAGCTGGCTGGCCTGTGTGCCCAGGGCCAGCCCAGTCTCATGGTCGGCTGGGAGGTGGCCCACAGTTAAGAGAGGAAAATGGTCCCTCTGTCCAGCATGCCTTCCAGGAGGGAACATAGGAGGGAGGAGTGACAGAGGTCTGATGACGGGAGCACAAAGTCACATGTCCTCCACGACCCCTGGGAAAGCCTGACCTCAGCGGAGCGGCTTCCAACCCTGGACGCGGTGGGTCCAAACCCCTGCCTGCCAAGCAACCAGAACTGCTTTAACGGAACCCATCGTTCACAGCGACTAGACGAACTCCCGGGGGAGATGGCAGGACGCTGCCACCCTGGCGGCCGGGGCGGACAGGACTACGTGTAGAGCTGTCTTGGCAGGGCACCGCTCCTGCTGGTAACCCACACGGTTTCTAGTTAACGCATGACCGGGCGGAAAAGCAGATGGCAGCTGGTTACTGCTCACCATTTCAGTCTTGCGTAAGTTTTCTCGTCTACACGCTTTCTTAGTGTAAGTCCCTGTATTTTGTATGCACAGAACCTTCCGTTGAAGGGCACTCAGTCCAACGGGTCTCTAACAGAAGAGGGCACTGCAGCTGGGTGACCTGGGTGACCCGACCAAGGTCGCAAAGCCTACAGACGGTGGAGGGAGCGCTCCTGTGCCTCCCGATGCTCTTGCACTCACCGTGAGGGTCTGCCCTTTCCTTCAGCAGCGCTGGCACCCGACAGAGTTGGTCCAGATGGCACCTAGGGGCCAGCTCCCACTTGGCCCTCCTCCTCTAGCTGGGCCCAAGGCTCCAGTCAATTACCCTCAAGAAGTCACCTACGCAGCCACCCAGATCGGAGACGGGGTAGGGCGGCGGGTGGCGAGCCCCGCCTGCAGGGACCTGTCAGCACCCCTCGGGTCTGCGCCAGGCTCAGTCTGCAGGCCGTGCAGCAGAGCTCCGGGTCTGGGTGTTCGCACTGCTGCTACCTGTCTGCTGGGCCCACTCAGTGCTTGCTGATTGACTAGGTAACTGGGGACAGAATCAAGTGCAAGTTTCCCAGTAAGGCTTTCAAGGACTCTCCAGTAATTAGCTGTGTGACCTCGAACAACTGGCTTCTGCCTGAGGAAACACAACGGCAAAGGGGCCACTGTGAAAGCGGAAATGGGTTCACCTGCTCAGCGCCATCGGCCATACTCATCCACACTCAGGCCATCAGTGGGTGGCGTGCTGGTGACAGGCCCCAGGGAGAGCCGGGGCACCTGCTGCAGGGCCCTGTAGGCACAAGCTGTGGGGATCCCCACGCACCCACCATGTCCTCAATTCAACTGCTA
>RJWH01011231.1:0-13148 GCA_004363575.1 Solenodon paradoxus | reverse complement strand
TGGAGTGTGGTTGCACCTCTGCTACTGGTGTGTCTGTAACATGTGGTCACTGCTTCTCAGAGAGTGTTGCCCCACCTGGCCCCTACTTTCCTAGATGTATGTTGTGTGTTTTCTTTCTTTAGGCTGATGTATCCTCTTCTTGGGGACCCTTTCAATTTACGTCATGGCATAAAAAATTTTTTTCTAAATATTAAAGCAGGGTTTTATTTTTTAAATTAAATGAAGGTGTATTGTGAAAATATAAATGTGAATAGGACATTCAGGCCCAATTGCTATATTTGAGCAATAAATTTCCACTGAGAATCTTGACAGCTTATGGAAAATGTACAGACAGTTAAAAGGAGAAAAATCTCTTTATCTGAGAAAGCAATTTAATAATTGCTGATTGTGTATCTGTCTCCATTATTGAATTAGAGTTCCTTGTGGATGAATGAGGACCACTTTTCATTCACGTTACCATGTCTGGCATATATTAAGCAATTAATAAAGGAAAAATAGTGTAAAGATTGTTGTAGCTTTTCCATCAGTATACTTTTAGACATTTTCCTATTTTTGAGTCTTAAAAATGATGACATTTTAAAATTATTATGAAATAAATATTTATTTATACAGCCTGTTTCTTAAGGAAATCACAAAATAGCATAAGGGGTTGAATCTATATTTTTGATTATTATGATTTGAAACAAAAGTTCACCATCATGCCTTTGGAATAGAACTTTCATTTGTACTCCTGGAATCCAGAAGCAAAGAGTTGTTCTAAATTATTTCTGGCAGGTTGTTCAAGATTCTAATATTGTTGCAAAGTAGCCACTGAGATCAGACAGGCATACCAGAGTTAAAGAGAATTTAAGAGGAGCCTTTATTAGCCGTGTGGGGCAAAACAGTCCCAAAACATACAGCTCCAAACCCAACTAAAACAAGGTATTTATAGTTCAGCTGTGTTCCGTGTGTCAGGTTATGTGCATAGAGATCACACCCTAAATGACTTAATCTTTCTTGTTTGATGTTTAACGTCTTCCTATATCTCAGCAGATTCACTGAAAACCCTCCAGTCAAGGTCTTACTGGGCGGGTCTAAGGTTTCTGTTTCACTACCAGAAGATTATCTAGAGAGTGGGGACCTCAGGACTTTGTGGTTTACAGAGTATCCCAGCAAAAATAAGGTTTCTTTAGTTCCTTGTTTCACTGCATAATATACAGAATATATGTTGAAGATTTTAAAATATCTATGTATAATTCTCTAAAATCTTGTGCTTCTCTTTGAGATACCATAAATATCCCCCTTATAATATCTATCAAAACATTGTCAAAATTAACTTGCTATTTTTTTTAAAAAGTGTTACCTTTAAACATTTCCCTCAGAAATTTTCAGGGATCAAAATTTACCTAGGGAAAATATAAATTTATAATATACTACAGGTGAAATCAATATTATTTTATTTTAGAGAACTCTGTCTTTAGGGTGCAAGCTTCTGCTAAGGAAAGTAGGAATGTATTATAAACTATATCTATTTATAATGTATAGGGGGCACAATGAGACAAAGTATTTTACCTTTATTTTTCATTTTCTGAAATCAAATACATTAATATTTCTTTAAAGTTTGATTGAACTTAGATCATAAATAGTGTAATTATTATTATCATTATACACAATTTTGTTTATTCTACCCAGTAAGATAGAGGATCAGAATCAATCTTCCTTTTAATTTAGAAATGCACCATTGCTAGCAACTGAAGCCACACTTAAAGTTTTCCACTTTCTTAATAGCGTACATTTGAGTTATATGCATGAATACATACTATCTGCCTCTAAACGTTGCTGAAGTTCCAGATTTGGACTCGAAGTCTAGTTATCAGTCTTTATGAAGCCCTGTCTTAGACTAAATGATGACCCCGCTTCTGATGCTCCTGGCTTTTCGAAGGACACCCTGTGGGTCATTTGATGCCCACCATGCTATCCCTTAGACATCTACATGGAATACCACATTCCAATCTCTTTAATGTTTATTTCACAGATTAAGCATTTTCAAACCATGAACCATGGGTTAGAATTATCCCAAGTATTCTTTCAGTTTGCTCTCATTTAGCTCTTTTTAATTTTTTTTTCTTTTAAAGCCTTTGACTCTATTCTGTTATTGCCCTATTTCAACCAGGTCTTGTTCTCACATGTATTCCAGTATACTCATTTATAATGCACTGTGTCCAAAGTCATGTTTCCTCTATTCCTACGGTAGTGCTCATTCTTGAGGAATAACATTTGACTTCTCCGTTCAAATAAGTAATTAATATTCTAATATATGTGAATAGAACAGTTCTATTAAGTAATCGTTCATTTACAAGAAAGAACAATAAACAGAAAAATCAAGGGACACTAAATTGTTTATTGACTGATCACAATTTATTGGTTTGACAGAACCTCCTGTTGGGAAAATTTCAAATGAATTCCCAGTTCACAGTGATGACTACACTGTTGGTGAGCAAATCCTTGGAGAGATTAGGGTTTAGCTAAATAAAAGATTAGCTTATTTAGCTAAATAGATGAGAATTGACCATGTGATGCCTTATACCAGAATTAGTTATGAATTTTCCACTGTTTCCATCATACTCCAAGTAGTTTGCAAGCATGCTGTGTGGATGCACATTTAAATATCTTTGTAGCCCTGTAGCATCTATCTCAGATCTTTATACTTGGAAGGTTACCTATATAATTGAATGAAATTAAGCCAGTTCATAGGAGGAGGTGTTTTGTGAACTCCTAATACATTCTGCAACATTATATACAAAGGGGTTCAGAATTTAAAATAAAAGATGATTAGCTAAAACAAATGATATTTAAATGTCCTGAGTGATCACTATCAAAAATAATCAACACAGCTTATTTTATTGAAGTTCAAGCTCCCTTACAGGTACCCTTCACTTATTATTGCATGGAATTATGAATTTCTAAATGCTTACTTCTGTACTATGTTAAATGCAATACAGATTATACATAATTATTACTGCTAAGGTATCACACGTAGTTCCTTTATTCAGAAATATTTTCTCAATAAGAAGATATATAATGTGCTGTAGTTTACATTAAGTCAAGATGGACAGAATATGATTATTAAATTGAGTACCCGTATCACCTCAGTTGACTTGATACTATTGATCGCATTAAGAGCATCATAGTAACATAACCATAAACATATGAAGGAAATCTTAGGAGAGTTACCTGTGTTTTTTCTTTCTTAGACCTTTTAGATTTTTGTGTTATTTATTGGTCTTATAGTTCCCTGTTTTGCCTGGTTCCTCATTTATATCCAGATAACTTGTGCATGATTCTGTCCTGTAGGGGATGTCAGTAAGACTGATAGAAAAGTTCATCACCTGCTTTGACTTCATAATAATGACAGTGACAATTATGAAGTTAACAATGGTGATGATGTTCATGATGATGGTGGTGGTGATAGTGGTGATGATGATGATTATGGTGGTGATATTGATGGTTATGTTGGTGACAATGATGTGGTGTTTGTGATGATGATAATGATGATCATGATGGTGAATGTAATGATTGTCGTGGTGTTGGTGATGCCTGTGATGGTGGGGGTGACATACTTTTACTTTATGTAAGTCTTCATCTTAGCTTAAGTATACTTCTAGAAACCTGTGATGATAGCTTCAATCCTCACTCCCCACTTTATACATTATGAAGCACTGAGACACTCAGAGGCTCCGAGACCTGTCACCATTCCTGAGATGGGGCATGCAAAAACTGAGGGTTGACTTGACGTCCAAGTCTTCTCTCTTTCTATCCAGCCAAATTCCCTTAATATAACATGAGCACTAACACTGGAACACCAAATGAATTCAGAGCAAGGAAATAAGCAGTAGGATCAAAATTCATTCAATCATGTTTGTCTGAGTGGAGAGCAGTATAATCTTGAATATCAGCTGGCATTTTGTTGCTTGAGAAATGCATGGTGTGAAATTGTACTTCGCAATATCAATGTAGATAGTTCATCAAACCATTGCTTCCTTCTTAAAATTCATCCATTTAAAAAAATAACCATTATAAAGATTGGATCTGTAACTCTATATAGGCAAAGGCATGTCTATTTTTCTGATAAAATCAGGACAAAAACTTGACTGAGTTTGGAGGGGTGGTGAAAGGGTCATATCTGCAGTACTGTGGAGGGTGCAGCCATATGGAGTGGGCAATGTGGCACAGAACTGCCTTTGGAAATTAAACCTTGTAATGAGAATGCCCATTGCAGGCAGATTTTCTGGTGTGCTGTAAGTCATTGTAAGATGCTAGTGAAATGTAAAAGAATGCTTGAAAAACAGTGATCGGTTGGTTGCATGAAATTTGCTGCTTTCATCCTTTGACATGTTCAAAACTAAACTGGTTTCAGCTTCCAACCTAAGGATGAAAAATCTCACTTTCATCAAATCTCACCATGATGTGCAAAAAACAAACACCAGAGCTCAGAAAGAAATGCTAACAAGGGAATCTCTCCACTCTTCAGACTTTATTTGAGGGAGAGCTTTGTGGCAATGGGTGTGTAATAAAGTGGAGGGGCCTATTTTTTAAAGTGACTTATTAAAGCTCATGCAAAGTGAATCCCATTTCTGTTCAACTTTTGCACTGTAGGAAGATTTGTTGCAGTGTGAACTCCTTCCGTTGGCTGGACATTTTTTCCATAATTGTTGAATGATAAGTCACTTCATTAGTCAGTGTAAAATTGTGTTCACCTTTGCTGATTTGCTCCATAGGAGATGGCAAGGTGCTAGAAATCATAAAAAATGTCAGTCTTGAGGTCTCAAGACAGATATGACCCTGTTCCTCTTGGTCTACAAGCATGAAGGCATCCCTGGGTCAACAGAGTACCAATGGGTATAAACACTCATCTGCCAATTTATCTTGCTTGCAATACTGTGTGCATATGATTTTTAAATTAATCCCCTCAAGTTAGAAAATAGAAACTGTATCTGTGTTCTTGGGCTGAAGAAAAAAGTTGACATAGGACACTGGAGTCTGTTTTCCTGTGTGGTCTTGAAATGCCCCTTGGAAGCATGAGCTGATGCGTTTTTCCCTTTATCTAGGCACAGTAATTGGGCCTCTAGTTTCTCAGCAAAAGAAAACAGGTATGATGGGTAGAACTAGTGAAACTTCTTAAGAAACAGCTGATGAATTTGCTGATAAACCTCTTCCTTTCTTTGGAGTCACATTCTATGTCTCAAATGCATCCTGGAGTTAGCAAGAGACTACAAGGTAGGTATATTTTGTCATGTATTCCGTGCAAGTATGTTGGGCTTCGAATGTAGAAGGTGTGGGGGGTTGTGGGGATAGTGGGATGGTGGGGATATTAATCAGTTGCTTTTTTTTTAAAATTGTGTTGGAATCCATTTAGCTAACCCTTATGGTTCCCTATGATGCTAATAAGGGAGAAGTTATCCAGAAACAGGTAGAATTTTGTGTCCATCATCATGGAAGGAATTAAGTCCAGATTGCACGTAAAGAGGTGTACTAAAATTGAACAGAGTGAACTATCTAATGCTGTTTTGACTACTCCTTCCTCGAAATGTTCCAATAGACTTTCAATTTGGGGATTGGGAAGGTAACGAAATTTGGGAGTAGATTGAAGAAAATGTTGAGAGGGCAAAAGTTTGGGTTACCCTAGGTTAAATTAGAGGAAACACGAATCCAGGTTAAGAGGGGACCAGGGCATGGAACCCACTCTCTTGCTCCGTGGCTGCTGTACCTTAGAAAAATCAGACACCATCTGTGCAGATTTATAAATTTATACACTTACTATTGGTTTTGTATAAGTCCCTAAATTTCTGATAGTGTGGTTCTACAGAGCGTTTTAATTGATTTTTGAACGAAGATGAAGGAGCATTTTAAGGAAAAAATGGAAGAGGAGGAGGAAGAAACACTGGTATTTATTCTGGTTTTTCCTCACTTAGCTTTTGCGTGATCCACAACCCAGCCCACCAGCTTTGTGCCAGCCCTACCATGGCACACCTATTTATCTTTATAAAACTCAGTTTTTCTTTCACACATAGATCTCTGAGATGCAATCGGTTAGTAAATGGGAAAGCATGCTCTATATTGCTGACCCTCTTATCAGTGACATGTGTTTTTTCTTTCCCAGATTTCTGTATAATGTCACATACAACTCCAGTGTCTTTCATAAAGTAG
Organism: Solenodon paradoxus; assembly: GCA_004363575.1. Lineage (NCBI taxonomy): Eukaryota > Metazoa > Chordata > Mammalia > Eulipotyphla > Solenodontidae > Solenodon > Solenodon paradoxus. The sequence continues at coordinate 6,962 of RJWH01011231.1, read as the reverse complement.
GTTGTTTTCATTTTCCTTCTGTCTGACATGTTTATGAATTAAACATTTCTTGGAAGGCAAAGATAACATGCAAAGGCATTTTAAAAGTTGCAAGACCATCTCTTCCTTAGTGCCTTCTACATCCATCTAAATACCTTCCTATTTGTCTTCTCTGCTGTCAGTTTCTTGACTCTTTGGCTTCTTCATTCTTTCTCCTGGCCAGAACCTGCAATATCATCCTGTTCCTTTTTCTTTGCTGCCTTCTAGGAGCCTCCACATCTTTCTCTGCATTCATCTAGTACACTTACTATTTACTAAATATAAGGCACTCAGAGGGAAGAGTATCTTACATGGTGTACCTGCCCAGAGTAGATGGTCTGGTCTATAAGGGAAATTCAGATGGCCAAAGAAATATAATGAGCTCCTCAGGATTATATGAGAGATGTCAACTGGAGGTACCCTTCATGGGAGAATAAAGGGAAAACTTTGGGGAGATGACATAGGGTTCTCCAGAGAAACAGAACTCTTGTGAGAGTGTTTATATATACATAAATAGATATATAGACATAATTAAATAAAAATGTAAAATTAAATATATATAAATATTTAAAATATATATAGAAACAGCATTTATATACTTAATATATGAAATTACATAAATTTATATATGTATGTACTGTGTATAAAGTATAGATAAATGCTAATTATTTGCTATATATGTATATTTATAAAGAAAGAGATCTATTTTAAGGAAGTGACTTACACAATTATCAAGACCAAGTCCAAGGCATTCAGGGTAGGCTCCAGACCAGAGATCCAGTCAGTCTTTTTCTTGAGGCCTTCAACTTATTAGATAAGACCCACCCACATTCTGTGTAGTAATCTGCTTTACTGAAAGTCTACTGGCTTAAATATTAATCCCCTCTAAGCAGTACCTTCACAGAGATGTCCAAAGCAATGTTTGATTAAACATATGGATGCTGTGTCCTCACCCAGTTGACATCTATAATTTACTGTCATAAGAAATTTCAGTTGAATTGAAAGCTATATTGGATTTCAGTAAGTGAATCTAGGCTGTTATCAGGGAATCTAAGGTAGGTCTGTGTCCTCACACCTTTCTTCTTCCCAACACACCTGAGGGTTTACACAATTCACATCAGAAGCAGTGCTCACTGACATTTGTAATAGGTGTTAAGGGCTGAAATTGGAGGCACATAGAGGGAAATTTCAGTGTGAAGTCCTCCAGTTTGTCTATACATGGTAGGAAGCAACTAAGATATAGCAGAAGGATCTCTGCGTTTATTGCTTTGGAATACGTTTTCTTTCACTTGCTTTTTTGGATTACAGTCATTCAGTCTTAAGTCATTTCAAAGTGTCTTAGTTAAATGTTTTCTCTCTATGTGGTACATACAAACATCCTCACACTTAACACAAGGTTCTCCCCATTCTTTATGTTTTTGACTTTACTATGTGCTTTTTAAGATACTGAAATGCAGATCACTATGTGATCTTCATATCAAACACACCACCAGACTGCTGGTGGTTTCAAATTTTAATTCAATATTTGAAATGACATATATGAGTATCTAGGATGCCATATAATTCAGGCAGTAACAACTTTATCCAGTAATCTTCCTTCTCTATTTATTCAAAAGAAACTTACAGGTATCTCTCTAATCAACTAGCAAAAACATGGGTTCATCAGTCAGTGCTGCATATAGTTCATGGTGGGTCTGTGCCATTTACAATGTAGATGGTATTTCATTTTCTTTTTCACTAAGTTATTGGAATATAAAATCTTCAAGTTATGGGAGCATAGTTAAGACTGAATTTCCACCAAAGGAGTTGTGTCTCCAGGGTATTTGGAGCAATATTCAGACACACTTTATGCAACCACAGAAGGGAAGGGTGTGTGGGCACCAAGATGCTCTAAACATCCTGTATGAGGGTACAGAACCCACCTCTGGAGTGAAGGTCAATAGTGTGGATATTGAAAATCAGAGTTAAAAATATATATGTATATATGCATTTGTCTGTTTTCAGCTTGCGCCACAAAGTTTTATAACAGTTCACAGATATGAATTTAGAGTGTCCTTTTGTCCTTTTTAAAATTCCAACCCCTCAAACCTACCATCTACATTTCTTCCAAGTCTGGTGACGGTGGAAGAAAATTCTTACTATTCTTTTAAACTAATGCTCAGGTCGAATGAGGATTTCTATGTGATTCTCATGCTCATTTACTATTAATGTTATAAGTCCATGTATTATATGCCTATTTTTCTATAATTGGCATCATTTTGGATGATTTTTCAGATTCTTTTTTCTCAGTTTTTGGTTGGATATTTTATGAATTGTTTTCAAGTTTATATTGGTAAATATGTCTGCCATCATTCTTCTAATTTTTTACCTTAATTAGGATGTTGATGATCACTTAAAATTGCAGGTGTTTATTTACACATGTTCACCAAAGATCTGGTCTTTATCATGATTTTAATGGCCTGAGTTTTAATAGAAATGCACAGATTGAGGTGTAGACAATATCATAAAAATCATATAGCAATTTAAAAAAGAAAATATTTTACATGATTGAACATTTTATATACACAAAAGGAAATAAAAATATGTGAAATAGAGTCACTTAGTTTCCTTCTAGAGAATTATTTATAACAGCTTTTATAAAACACTCCCCATCTAGATTTCAAGAAAACTTTGTCAGGTATAGAATATCCATATATATTGAGATTTAATTGCTTATTCATTCCCAAAAGTAGTATTCAATATCTGCAAAATATGAGAAATCTATATGTACATTTGTCTTCTATTGTCTTATGTCAAGGTCCTGGCTGATTTGTAATCCCTATCAATACTGTTCAATACATCTTTGAAATTTTTGATTTGCTTTTGATACTACATCAAATCTATACCTGTGTATAGACTACTCTAAATGATTTAATTTATTTTGTCATTATTATTATTCAGGAACTTCTCATTTCCTATTTTTCTCAAGTGCATGCAGAATCCAATACCTTTGTCAAAAAACAAATGTGAACAATGCAGGTGAAGTCCTTACATTAATGTTGAAGTCACAATACTCTGAAATGAATGTAGGTATGACATTTTGTCCTCTAAAAAACTACAGAAACTTACTCAGTGCAAAAGTTTTGCATTGTCATGAGGCAAGCATGACCTTGTAGAACATGAACTGGGGTGAAAACTGAATGTGAAAATGAAATCAAACCAGTTCTAGAGTGTGTCCACTGGACTGAACAACAGCACAACAAAAATAAAATGTCACTCTAATCCCAAAATAACAAAAAAGGATGTCACATTAAAAAAATGAGACAGAGTCTTGTCTCATCTACTATAGAACATTATAGAAAAAAATATGGTGCAGACACAGGGTGAAAAGTCTACTGCTTCATATAAAAACATTCATTTTTTCACTTTATTTTCCCTTGTGAATTGTTGGTTTATTCTTTTGGCCCATATTTTTCTTAATCATTCGACCACCCAGGGGTGTGCACTGAAAATAACATGTTGTGTCCTGAGATCAAAGTTATTTTTTTCTCCAATATCTTGTTTGATAAACAGCAAGGCTATATAATCAATCAGAAAATCTCCAAATGCAAGGATGCTTTAAATTTTGAGTCCTCAGATAGCCCCAGAACTATATCTTTTTCACCCTAAACATACTCCTTCCCATCCCATCATGATTCCCTCCTCTCTCTCTACCTTTTTTTCTTTCTCTCTCCTCCCTCCTCTCTCTCTCCATTGAATACCTTTTAATGTTCCTTTAAAGTAAGGCAAAAAAAATAAGTAACCAGTATGGATCCCCTAGTCTATGGGACGTTGGGAGCTTCCAAACTGGAACTCCTAGTACCACTTTTATGTTCCTTGAAGGAAAGAATTTATGATCTGATTATTGTTTATGTCAACATCTATACTAGTTATGGTTGTTGGGGTAAGAAAGTCAGGCAGCCAAGACAGCCCAGGGGCCAGACTCTGCAGACAGTGTGTGTGTGTTAGTATTTGTGTGTGTGAGAAAGAAAAAGATAGAGAGTGAGAGAGAGAATGTATTCGTGCTTCTTGTTAATAAGACAAGTTGGGACAGGAAAACCATATGTGCATATATTCAGAAATGACTCATATTACTTAAGTCAAAAGTTAATCAACAGACAGTATTGGAGTGATAATTTAAATATTGAGGATATATTTGCAACACATTTATAAAATTAGATGAGACAATTTTTATAACAAAATTTCAGCAGTAGAAAGAGAACCATTTAATTCTTCAACAAATTCTGAGACATTCTCCTCATTCACTCTTTGTCTCAAAATCAACAAACTGGTTTCTTTTCTTAAACTAAAATAAGCACCTTTCTCAGAGTCTTCACACTGCCTGTTCCTTCAGCAGGAGCACATTTCCTCAGATACTGTCTTGACACAGGAACTCTTATGTGTGGGTTTCTTCATACAAGGTGGTGTAACCAGGTCTTTCTTAAAATGCATTAAAAATTATACCATATACCATTATACCATTTGATATATTGATATCCATTTTTCCTATCAACTTTCAAAATGTGACATGCCCTTTAACTTATTGCTAACAATCTTTCAACATCACTGGGAATAGGAGACATTTTTTTCCAATGAATAAAATATTTCAGCATGTGAAATGCATAACATCAAATGGAAGAGAGATCAGAGAGCTGCTAATCATATTAAATAAAATTCCATAAATGAATTGAATCCATCCATTAACTATTCTATTTATTTACCCAAAATATAAAGTATAGCATTTCCACTAAACAATGATGTCTGTGTCTGGGACCATTAGTCACCCTTCTTTTCTTTTTTTCCTTTGTAGTCAACTCCACCACATTGAACCTGGCAATGATATGATAATTTCAGTGATTCTTCTTAAGGGGTTCACAGATGAAACTGCAATCCCTAGTATTTGGCATTTTCCTCTCCATGTATATGGCCTCTATCTTAGGAAACTGCTCATCATCTTGGTTGTCATCTCTGAACCACACATCTCCCCACACCCATGCATTTCTTCCTCTACAGCCTGTCCTTTGTAGACATCTGTTTCACTTCCACCACAATCCCTAAGATGCTACAGCACTTCCTGACACCGAGCAAAGTTATCACCTATGCAGGATGCATCGTGCAAATTACTTTTTTATTCTCTTTGGTGGAATGGATGACTTTCTCTTGACCATGATGGCCTATGACCGCTTCATAGCCATTTGTGATCCACCAAACTATACAGTCATCATTAACTCCCAGCTCTGTGGACTGCTTGTTCTGGTGTCCTGGGTCATGTGTGCCCTGAATTCCTTGTTACAAAGTTTGATGGTGTTGAGGTTTTCCTTCTATACAGATGTGAAAATCCCTCACTTCTGTGAACTTGATCAGGTGGTCCATCTTGCCTGTTCTGACACTTTTCTCAATGACTTGGTGTTATATTTCGTTGCTGTTTTTCTATGTAGTGGTCTCTTGGCTGGTATACTTTAATCATACTCTAAGACAATAATTTGCACATAGTACACTAAGTTCACCACCAACAGCCCAAGTCTATCCTTCATCGTGTAACTGTCGCCTTTTACCCAATTTTCCCATCTCCTACACTTTCCTTTATGGTTATCACCGATTGATTCTATAGACTAAAATCTATGATTACTTGATTTGGTTTATTTGGTTTCACCATCTATCTTGTATCAATAATTCTTCCATGTGACTATAAAGCACTTCTCTTTATAAGTGGAGTTTATTTCTAGACTTTGAAATCTGGACTGCACTTGGATATTTTTATTACTTGGCCAGTAGGATTTTGTGAACATGATATTACGTCTCAAAAGACATTGGTGAGATTTTGCTTTTCTCTCTTGTCTCTGCCTCTGCAATGTGATGTGTCCATCTAGTCTGTTCTAGGAGTTGGTGACATGTGGAGCAGACTCTGATTTTTCCAGTCGTGGTCATTGTAGACCTGTCTAAAACAAGCAAACTCTCAAAATTAAAGGGCTCAAAGTATCTCCACCTGACTCACACCTGACCATCATCACATAAAGAAACCAGCAGAGATTCCCTGTGAATAAAAAAACAATTATCATAAGTCATTTACTTTGGGCTTGGCAGGTTTTGAATCAAATTTGCATATAAAATAGTCAATGCAAATTAAATGTATAACATTAATTTATTCCTTCTCATCTTCGGATTTTTTTCTGATATTCGGAGGCAGCATTTATGATTACCTAGATATCCACATTCATTTCAGGTATTAAAAATGGCCACCAATGAGATTGCTTTCCAGGAAACTGGTAATAGCTGGAATGGTCTATCCATTCACAAGAATAATTTTTGATCGTCAATCAGGTGACTGTTGCCAAAGTATTGTCTGGCTGAAATTCACAGTCCTGTGTGAATCATCTTTTAATCAGAAGAATTGTCGAGAGTTATGAGGGAAAAATAAATGATAGATTGAAGTAACATTATAATGTGACTTCCACAGTGTGATTATTATAAAACAAAATGTTTATGAAACATTTATTAAGGGGGAGTTATTAAGTTTAAGGCAATGGAAGGAGTCATCACTGTATGCAACTCTGGAAGTTTTCAAGTAGAGATAACAATATGTTCTAATTAAATAACATACGCTGTCCTCTAGAATAAAAATAGATTCTGCCCTCCAAGTTATAAGAATCCTGAGTTGTGGAAACTTAGCCCTCAATATTCAATGAGTAGACATACACCATCAAAAGTCATTAATAATAAAACATGGTATGACTTAATTTACTATATCCTGTTTCTAGTCATGATTCTAAAGTCACAATAAATAATTTGACTTTTTCCAATAAATGTTTTTCTGTGTAGATTTCAGTTAGAACATTTTAGCCACAGTCTTTTCTTTCCTATTCTAACAAATACTGTGGAACTGAGCTGAAAAGAGAATGGGATACTAATAATGATTATAAACCCCA
>RJWH01011230.1:0-13176 GCA_004363575.1 Solenodon paradoxus | reverse complement strand
TTTCCCTTCTAGTCAGCACTAGGAAATTAATCAACTCTTCTTCCAAAGAAAAAGGCAACTGGAGACAATGCCGGTCTCTCTGCTGATAGTCTAAGTGTACAGAAAAAATATTCATCCACCATTTCAAAGGGAAAGTTCATCGTCCTCGTCACAACTGCTCCTATGAAAGAAAGGTCATTTATTCTCATGTAAGCAGCCAGACAATATGATAATATAAAGGAGGATTCAGTGTGTTTCTAAACCATCTGGGGTTTATCAGATGCCCCGACACCATTCAAGGATGGGGAAAACCCTGAGCCAGTTAAAAGAAAGAAGTCAAAGAATGAAGGATGGATTTGCCCATTGTCCTTTTGCATATTTTTTACAGAAATGGTCTAGATGTTTTAGATTCTAAGATGAAAAGATTGCCAGAGTGTCTGTCAATAGAAATTTATGGTCACACCTGAAGCAACTATGATTCTGAAATCCAGAGATCTCTCTTAGTTTTGCTGTAAAAATAACTGGCATATTACTGATACTTTAACACAACCTTAGTCTCACTGATATTTTAAAAAATGTAAATTTTCCATGTCTTCTTACCCCTCCATTTATATTCATATTATTTTTTATTTTTTAAAGGAGAGATGCAGGAAGAGAGAAGGAGAGGAGGAAGCATTTTTATTTATTTTATTTAGTTGTTCATCTCAGTTGTTCCTCCAGTCCCAGGTCTCAAACTTGGGTCCTTGGGATGTATGTGGACTATGTGTGGTGGCCTTATCCACTAGGCCATCAGGGCGTGCCCACTTGTTTTGTTTTGTTTTTTAAGGTTCAGGCAGGAATGAAGGCAAACAGACAGGCAGGCAGGGAGAAAGAGGAAGAAGAAGCATTTTCTATATTTTATTTAGTTGTTCATCTTGGTTTTCACCCAGGCCCCAGCTTTGGGCCAAAGGCAGTTACTTGACCAAACTGCTGCTCCACCAGGGCACGCCACCCTCTATTAATAATATTATGAATTCTCAAACCCGAGGCAATAAATCAATTTCATGCCATTTTTCTTCTTAGACTTAGCTCTTTGGAAGAACTAACATCCAACAAACAGGGATTCAGGTAATGACAACACATAGTACCATTTGGGGACCTGACAGCAAATCTCTTGATCTGAGAAGAAAGGGTCAAATTTTCAGAACCACCTAGAAATCCCAGTTAAATTGCTTATTTTCAGCATCTCTCATATTGGTTTAAGACTTCATTCTTCTCACAAAGGGTGTCCCAGTACCTTACCCAGACGGTTCTTGCCAACCACCCTATGAGATGGAGCAGGCATACAAGTAAGCATTACTCCCAAAATATTGATGAGAAACCCCCTGAGATTCAGAGATGCAAAATGATGGCCCCAAAGTCACATGGCATGTCAGCAATGAAGACAGAACCATAACCCAAGCCATAGTCCTCTGTCCGAGATACGATCAAGATGGAAAATACATGTGCGCCAAATATCGGATAATCGCAGGTCGAGAGTACGGTGGAGACTGCTCTAGGCACTCTGTTACTTATTTGCTCTTAGGAGAGTTTATATAAATATTAATATTTCTATGCTGCTGGAGTAAGATACTACCACACGAATATTAGTTGCCAGTTACACACAGGCTTTATTACTCACAAGTTCCTGATGCCTGGGTTCAGCTTCAGAGGGACCCCCTGGCGATCTTTACTCCAACAGCAGCTGCGGCGATGAGTTTTGACCGGCGAAGAGCTGAGGGACCTACGGGACACCAGCGAGCAGTTGCTTCCAGCCGGTCACCATACAGACGTCATAGGGTCTATGTTGGACTCTAGGAGACTGACTTGCTTGAAGTGGGAGCCCCTTTTATAGCTTGAATCCACAGGCTATCAGTTGGGTACACTCGGGGGTTTGTTATCACATTTTAACATTCATTTTACATATCACCCTTTAACATACATTGGTGTGTCAGGACATTGCTGATGTCTTATCTATCACTCAACATAGGTTTACTCTCTTTACTAAACACAAGCAAGGTTCCACACAAGTTTAAACGTGCTTTTTCTGAGTTTGTAATAGTAACTTAGTATTGTATCAGAATATTTCAGACAACTTCAAAATAATATTATAACATCCTCCAATTGAAAAAAAATAAAAGAAATGAAACATCCCAACAGGCCATATGGCAGTGGTTTAAAACCTAAATGTCATAGGCAAAAACTTTTGAATGCTGTCCAGATGTTTGTAAAGGCCCAGGGGAATGTATACTCACCTTAGAGAACCAGGCATGAGATATGACATGTTATAAAAAACATGCCAATTTGGGATGTATTTGATGAGAGAGAAAAGTTGGGACAATAAAGACGGGGCCCCGTTTCCAAATACATCTTGTGCTCTCAGCTTCACTGAACGCAATGACCTTTGCACAAGATAAAAAGACACAATGTTGGCAGAGGAAAAGTGGGTTTGATTCATATAATTCACTGCAAATTTGTGTGTGTGTGTGTGTGCGTGCGTGTTTGTGTGTCTGTCATGGGGAGGTGGTGGAAATCACCCCTGGAGTTTGATTTTAAATGTTTGGAGAACCTTTTCTCCCCTGTAAATGAAAAACTAGGGTGCTTCAGGGAAGTCTGTCTCTGTTCAACTTTCATCTTGTTATCAGTAAGGTAAATGAAGAAATCAAAGTGGTAAGTTCCAATGAAGTAGCCTTTGAACACAGTCTGAGGTGTGAATCCACTATTCTAAAAATCACATAGCCATGTGAAAAAATAAAACAATGTTTTTTAAAAAGCAGGCATCTGAATTGCATTTCCTCAGGCCAGAGGAATTTGACAGGGAATTATGGAGATGTTAGGTGATAGAAAACTCAGAAGTTCTCAAAATGTAGTGGTAATTCCTGGGTAGGGAGGAAGGGTTACATTCATTACAGGAAATTCATGGCTTCCCTCAGGAAAAGTGGTTCCACGGGTCAGAGTCAGGCCTCATGCTTGGAATTAGGGGGTACCATTTGACTGCAGCCCTCTTCTCCCTGCCTTGCCTTTACAGACTGAGAGGAGCACTGAGGCCCTCAAAGGAGAGCTCCCCACAGGAAGGAAAAGGCAGCTAAGAGAGAGCTAAACCCATGAAGCCGAGTTGCCGGAATCCCTCCACAGGCCACCCAAGCAGTGAAGAAATTCATGGAGAGAAAGAAAGAAAGAAAAGACCCACAGTCGTGAGCAGAGCCAGCTGGGAGGGATGTTATTACTTTATTTCTGTTTTCTTAACTATGTGTGTGTGCGCACGCGCATGCGTGTGTGTACGTGTGTGTGTGTGTGTGTGTGTGTGTGTGTGCGTGTGTTGAGCGGGAGGGAGGATTGATTGCAGCAAATGTCTGGATCCACAGCACTCAAGATGGAAACTTTTGTTGATATAATTTCTCCTAACTTTCCTACACCTTCCTTCCCTTCTACTCCATTTCCCCAGTGGCTATCAAGGGCTGTATATATCTAACCACAAAACATCCAGTCAGTTCAAGTCAAAAATGCAGCCAGCCATCTGGATTGACTCAAACTCTGTCTACACACACCAATTGGCTAGGGGGTAAAAAAATGTAATTCAGTGGAACAACTGGTTATTTTTAAAACAACGAGTTGAATTCAGACAACCATCCAATTAGTTGATTTCAAAATGCCTGTTTGACGACATGAAAAGGGTTATTTTCAAAGGGCCTTGTGTGTTCATAAACAACCTGAATGCTATTAAATTGACGAGCTATTTTAGAATCAAGTAGATAAGGCCACAGGGGCTGGACTCTGTTTATAAAGGGAAAACCTGTTAGAGTAGCAGTCCATCAAGCACTCCGAAGAGTGACACCTTCTTTGGTCAGGATGAAGTCGTTCAGTAGACAGCAGCTTAACCAAACCCCTCTTAAGTGAGGCAAACACCTCATTCCTTTTTCAGAGAAACCTCCCGTGTGTCTCCTTCCGGGACGGCCCAGGCGAGACGGAATTCCAAGGACGCATAGAGTCTCTCTGAGGCCAGCGTGCCTGTGTGAGCTATTGCCACATCACACATTTCCTAAGGCACACATTGATGTTAACTTCTGCGGGTCTCTGTCTCACTGCCTACTTCAAGGACACCCCCTCGGAGCCATCTGACCCAGCTGGTAATGAGTTGCATCAGCTCTATCTCCCTGTGCTTTCCTCCCCCTAAAACGTAAAAAGATTTCCCCCCCTGTGATACATTGCTAAGACATGATTTAGGAAATGGAAAAAAAAAAAAGAGGAAGGGAGGAAGGTCTCTTCCTGAAGAGAATTTTATTTGCACTCCCCATGCTTTGTCATAAAGGGCATTAGACCATGTTAATCATGTAGGAAGTTGGAGAGCAGCTCTCTTTTTCACATTAGGCTTAAAACATCACCCCTGAGGTGGTGCTGATGGCTCCCTTAGAAAAGATTTCTTTGACATCTAAGACACAAAGGACTTCAGCAGATGATCAGAGTTAAATGAGTTAAATGTCAACTCTCCATCCGCATTGACAAGCATTTACTAAGTGAAACTTTTGTTACTGCAAATGTCTTACTTGGGTGTGTCTTAATCCCAAATGTTGTGGAGGTTTTGTTTTATTGTGTATGTGTGGGTTTTTTTTTTTTTTTCATTCATTTTATCAGAAAAGATTCTCACAATGAAAGCATTCATTGCCACTGCAGTGGCTGCGGTCTTTAGGTTTAAGACTGGTTAAGCTGTGCAGGTAGAAGTGTTTGCACAGCGACAGACGACAGACGACAGATGACAGACAGCCCCCAGAGTCGGAGGGGCCCCATTCGGCCAGTCCTTGCCTTCAGGCATCCGAGTCCGAGAAATAGCCACCCTTTTCTCTAAGATCTCCAAGGACAAAAATTGCCTCATGCTGTTATTTTATTCTAAAAAGTGTGAATAGTAAAATATACTTCCAAGGGAATGCTATTAGAATCCCTATTTAAATCATTTCCTTTTTTAAATATTTACTTTCTCATGGTTTAAAAAATTAATACACAGTAAAATTTCCTTTGAAAAAAATCCTTTCACAAGAAACATTTCTCCTCTTCTTGAGGACCCACATGGGACTTTCTCTCAGGAAGCACAACCGGCCATTGTGTTTCTCTTCAAAAGCAGGTTCACTTTGAGCTTACTGGGTGCCCTGAGTCAAGAGGTGTGTCCTTTGTTGCTTTGGCTGTCAGAAAGCTCAGAGACAAAATTGTGGCCTACTTGTAATCAATGAATAGGACCAAATGCCAGTTTCCTTGGTTTTCCCTTTTCTTCCCCCCCTTCATGTAAATTTCTTTACTTAGTGGCATCTTTTTTTCAGTCTCTGGGCTGCTTGGTTGGTTGGTTGGTTTTGATGTTTCTAAGTGAGACAATGAAGAAAAGAGGCTTTGGAGACCCCGCCTCCCCATTTACGCTTGGCTCCCAACAATCCCCTTTCCTAAGCTTAACCTGCGAGTCTCAGTTTTCTCATCTGTAAAATGGAGACAATGGAACTTCCGACTTCATGGCTTGTCGTGAGCATTAAATGAGAGAATGCATGCGTAGTGCCGATGGTAGGAAACACATGAGTCATTCAATCTTTTGTTTACCTTAAATCATCTGGAGGGAGCCGGCAGGTCAAGAAATATTGATTTATTCCCCAAATCAGATTTTGATCTTTCATCCCCCCTTTCTTTTGCACGAATTGTCTTTCAAGAGAGATCATTTGCTGCTGTTTTCATGCTTCGATGAAATACCTTCTACTATTTTCGTTGTAGGGAAGTGTTTCCTGAACTTGCTTGTCTTAAGAATCAAAAGAGGAAGCACTTATTAAGAATGTAGAGTCCTTGTCTTCTAGACACCTAATAGTATTTTATAAGTGAGCAGTCAAATTAGCTGTTTCTGGAACTGAAGTATTCTGTGTTTGATGGAGCCATCAGCTTTTTATGCAACATATGACACATTGTCTATATTTTTCTCCAAGAATTGAATCACAAACTTCCGCACTTGCTTTCTATGTAGTGAGTGTCCCTCTAACATGTAAATTGCTATTTCTTGGTTTTTCTTCAGTGACTGTTTTACAAATAAATTTGGGGAGGTAACACTCATTTATAATGTTATATAAGTTTCAAGGGTGTAGTTTGGGGTTTTTTTTAAAGGAAAGGTACCGGTAGGAATGAAGGCAAGCAGGCAGGCAGGGAAAGAGAGGAGGAAGAAGCACTTTATTTATTTTATTTTTATTTACTTCTTCACACTGGTTGTTTCCCCAGAGACCTGGGAATATGTGGCCTGTGTTCCTTCGGAGGTGACGACTGACCCAACTGCTGCTCCACCAGGGCACATTCAGGTATATAGTTTTATAATTGGGCATCTGTCGCTCCTACATCATGATCTGCTTTCCACTCATCATCATACAATACCACTTCTTTTCATTCTTTGACCTTCTGTCTTGCCACTCGGGCAAGCTTGTCTCTCTCCAACTCCAGATGCCTCCTTTTTGTACTAACAGGTTATTCCCGACCCGACCCTCCAACACTCTTTTGGGTGCGGTATGTCGAAGTGGCCGTTTATCAACCTGATTGTACCTTTGTGTGACTGAAGGTACATCAACATGAACAGGAAAACAGTTACTCAGTAAGCATTCCAACCCCTTCTTCATGGAGAAAAACATCAGCAGCCCTTTCGCATTTTATTGGTTATCTTGATGGTGCTACAAAACACTGAGGAAGGAGTCCCACCCACCACCACAGGGCTCCTCATTCCACTGGAGAAGCTGTACATACTTGAGAGTCCAAAAAGTGCAAGGGAAAAAAAAAAAGATTTTATCCGCCTTCCTCTGTTTTCCATGGATAAATGCCAAATCCCTCATGCTTAAACTTTTCCCCCTTCCTTTACTTTGCCTCCCAGCTTTCCCTTGAATGAATGAATGAATAAATTGTCCACCCTTCCAAATGTTCTGAATAATCTACCTTTGTAGCTCATTCCAGAAAGAAGAAAGAAAGAAAGAAAGGAGAAAGGAGAGAGAAAGAGGTGGAGGGAGGGAGGGGAGGACTGTAGGATGAAAAGAGGGAAAGAGAGGGAAGGGAAAGGGAAAAGGGGAAGAAAGGAAAGAAAAGAAAAACAGACAAAAGAGAGTCCTGCCTCCTAAAATCGCTCCCACTTTATCTCAAGACTGTTTCAACTGTTTTACCTTCTCATAAGTGTGCTGCTAGGATTATGTGTTTTCAAGATGAATTCTCCCCCAAAGGTCTTGCTACTGAGTCATCCCCATCCTCATCTTTTCAAAAACATGAATAAGTCTCAGCAGCACTTCACTCACATTCGTAAACATCACATAGGGAAAGAAAGAAAAGGCTTGGAGAACACGACATCGGCGCGACAAAGACATGTTTGCTGAGTACCTACTCAGTGCACTGTGTGAGCCCCAGAGAGAGGAAGAAGTGCCTGCCTTGAGGAACATGTGCTCCTGTGTGTTAAATCAGACAGCGGTGTGGTGCAGGCTAGAGGGACTAATTCTAAGGAGGGAGCAACTCTGCCCGAAGGGACTGGGTGGTCACAAAAGGTAAGGCTCCAAGCCCCCCAAAGAAAGGGTAGCAGAGAGCCAAAAGGAATTAATGTGAACAAAGACCAGGAAACAGGAATGAAAATAGTTGGGGGGAAAACAATTAGGAGGCCATTTGACTGGAGCAGACAGTTTCTGTAGACTTGGAAGATAAGCTGGAGATCATAATGGAGAGGCGGACTGGTCTGCTTACAAGGGCCTTGAATGCTTGGCTAATTAGTGCATCCTTATCCCGTAAGCAGTAAAGAGCAGCACTCTCACAGATAAAACAAAACAGCGGAGCACTCGGGCTTCTGGGTACCTCGGAGAAAGGAAGCAGGAACGAACGCTGCTACAAAAGCTTTGTGAAATGTCTTGATTTTGTGTAATTGTTCTCTCAATTTGTGACTTAGCCAGTCCCTTCTGGTATCAATACAGTTGGAGGGGACAGCTGGAGAAATTCTATCCTACCCCAAAGACCAGTGTGAAGGTGAGAGAGACCCTAAGAAATGGACAGAGTGGTGGGTATTTTAAAAGTAGAAAGACAGGGAGTGCCCTAGTGGTGCAGCGCTCAGGTCTGCTGCCTCCAGCCCAAGCTGCATACATCCCAAGGACCCTGGCTCTGGTCCTGAGGGCGGGGGAACAACCAAGATACTAAATAAAATAAATAGAAATGCTGCCTCTGCCTCTCTCTTGCCCATACCGGCTCGCCTTCATTTCTGCCTGCACCTTTCCTTTCAAAAAAAAAAAAAAAAAGGAGAAAAACAGATAAGGGAAACCTCTGGAGCTCCCAGAAGAGAGAGGAAATGTGGCCTATTTGAAACCAGTATGGGACTGCATACTGCCTCTGAGGGTTTAACTGCAAGAAACCCTAAGATATTTCCTGGCATCCCTAAACAGCCGAATTTTTCCAGTAGTATCTATTTTACTACTCTAGAGGCAGGGACTAAATGGCCTTTGTTAAATGAATGCACCGCTTTGTAGACATCAGAGAGTCCTAAGAATGTTCTGTGAAAGCCATCTCGTGGGTAGCATCCAGGCTGGTTTCTCGAGTCCCCTCATTTGAAAGTGTCACTTGAGCAAGACTGGCTCCCATAGCCTCAGTTCACATTTGAGGCAAAGTGAGAAAGGAAAAAAATCAAGTTATTTTTCTTTCAGGCAAGAGTTGATTGTGCCCTGCTAGGTAAGCAGTTGGTTTAGCAAAGCAGGACCTCATTTCTGCTCTTGTCCCAATTCAGTACAGCTTCGGTATTAATAAATGGGCACGTGCCTATCCAAGACCACTTAGAAAAGGCTTCTGCCTCCACAGATCTTTATGTCTAGCTGAGCTGTTCTCTTCCAGTCCTAATTTCACCCTTATCCCCCTCTGCAAATGTTTAGCTGATAGGGAACAGAGTGATTGGGAAAGACCCTTTTGCTTCCTTTCATCCATTAGGTGCATTAGCCAAGCAGACAGGAAACATCGCTTTCTTCACTGACTTCGGTGATCATTTGCAAGATCACTTTGTACTTGGCCTATACTACATAGTGAATAAGTATTGCTGAACAAATGAATGAATGAACGTCAGGCACTCTCTTAGGTTCTGGGCAATCAACAATAAAGAAGAGAAAGAGATCAAAATCCCTACTTTTATGGGAATTACATTAAAGTGAGAGAAAATTAGGAGCTCTAAGGCCCGAAGTTATATCAGACACAGCCTCAAACACACACATGGTAAATATTCAACAGATCATGCGGTGAAACGGGAATCTCTAACAAAATAGTACATCTAACGCATGTTTCTTTTCTTCCTCCGTCTCATTAAGAAACATTTATTATCCTAAAAAAATTAAAAATAGGACCACGTGGTGGAGTAGCATTTAGGTCCACTGCCTCTGGATGAATGGAATCCACACACATCCCAAGGACCCAAGTTTGCATTCCGGGTCCAGGGGTATCCACCAATGTGGATCTAAAGATAAACAAAATAAATAAGAAATAAGAAATAAGAATAAAATAATAAAACTAAATAAAAACTAAATAAAATGCTGCTTCTTCCTCTCTCTTTCTGACTTCTTAGTTACCTTCATTCCTGTTTGCACTTTTCCTTTAAAAAATGAAAAAGAGAATTACCATATCTTCCAGCATTTCTACTCCAAGGTGTATCCCCAAGAGAACTGACAGCAAAAACGTAAATAGTTTTTCTATGCCAGCATTTTCCACAATAGACAAAAGTTGGAAACAACCCAAGTGTCCACTGATGGATGAATAAACAAAACGTGGTTTATCTGTACAATGGAATATTATTTATCTTTAAAAAGGAATGAAATTCTGATACATGGTACAACATGGATGAACTTGGAGGAAATAATGCTAAGTGAAACAAGTCAGACACAAAAAAACAAAGACTGTGTATGATTCCACTTCAACGAGGTATCTGGAGTAGTGAAATTCATAGAGAAAGAAAGTAGAACCAGGGTTGCCAGGGACTGGGAGAAGGAGGAACGGAGAATTCCTATGTTATAGGTATAGGGTTTCAGTTTTGCAACAAGAAAAAGTTCTGGAGATCTGTTGCACAATCGGGGGGAATCGAATATACTTTGCATTACTGAACTTAAAATGAACTTAACAAAAATGATTATGGTGGTAAATTTTATGCTATATGTATTTTGCCACAATTTTTAAAAAATGTAAGCACTTAATAAATACTCTTTGTGAGAATTGTGCAAAGATTAACAACGTAAGCCCTTTGCTGGAGTTTACATTGTAATACAGACCCTTCATGATGTGGCCAGGCATGTCAAGGCCATGCAGACAAGAGAACACAAACATTCAGCCAAGATATGGAGAGTCAGTTGGATATTTACATTACCTAACAGACCAAAGGTGAGTGCATTTTGGGATGGAAGGAGGGCAGACTGTTCACACAGTGTGATTTAACTGGCTGCTGCTGGGTCCATTTCTCAAAACTCTATCAAGGCCAGAGCTTGTCCTGCATTCCAAAATTATGAATCTTTCTTTTGAACCCAAAAAGATTAGGTTCTTCCATAGTTCCTTATGAGTAGGCAAACAACCCAGGAAAGGGAGCAGACTGGTTTTGAGCTCACAGTTTGCTTCCTGTTTTTTATGAGGGGATTTCAGGATGAGAGAGAATGCAGAGAATGAGAGAGGAAAGGAGATGGGTGGGCAACCAAGAACAAGTTCCCACACAGCTTCCCAAGTTCACACCCAAGTGGTAGAGGCCAGGGAGGCAAAAGGCATTGATGTGGTAAGTCCACACTCAAACAGACTTACAGGGGCTGTCGTCCCTCAAGTAATGGAGGGTAAAAGAAGGAAAGCCATTTCAAACATTAGCACCGACCTGTCTCCAGAGATAGGGATCTCCATTCCTACTGCCAGAAGTGCAAGAGAGATGGGGGTGGGAGTGCGGGTGGGAGCGGAGGTATTTCTCCCAACTTTACATTCCATGCCTCTCTTAACAGAGACAGTTGGGTGAATCTCCTTGACCTTACCCACCAGTATAGTCATACCTCAGTCCCTCAGGGGCCACCAATTTTGTGTGAGAGAGACTTAGTATTTACCATCAAGGAAGGGTCTACTGGTCAGTCATCTTTAAACCACATCACAGATGCATGTTCATTTCCTTAAAGGAACAAACTGTTTTTAAGGACTTGAGCACATTGTTTAGGAGTCAATGGATACTGCTAATAACAAATGGGTCTTATCTATTCACGAAAGCAAGTCTCTGAGGATCTCTCTTGGGAACCACTGCGAGCAGTTAGTTTGAGTTATTGTACACATAGACTTCAACTAATAAAAGGGCATGTTTTAAAACATTCCAGAATTCCAGCCTGTCACTAATTCAGATTGGTCTGCTTGCCCCCACCCCCATTAGTCCAAATAAATGAGATTATGTTGTGGCAGATTTTCAAGAAGTTTGTAGATGGTACAGAAAAAGAGGGAGTCTCTGTTCGCCTCTCTCTCTCTCTCTCTCTCTCTCTCTCTCTCTCTCTCTCTCTCTCTCTCTTTCTCTCTCTATTAGACACACTGACACCTCACTATTAGGATTAATAGTAACAATTTCCAATTTCTCCCAACTTATTATTTACCTTGAATCTCACCAGAAAATCACATTACAACAAAAATGGACACAGACTTTCTTGCTTAGTGCTAAGCTGCTTTGTTTTTCTTAGACTGTCCCTCTTTTCATCTCATGAATGACACTATTAAGCTAATGTCAAATTAAATTCACTGTCATTCATTTATAAACATGAACCACACAAGCTCAGCAGTGAGATGACTTAGAAGTAACCCAAAAGGTGCTCTAACCAGTCACTTTCTTTGAAAATCCCTTGAGATTGCAATGATACCTGTGATGCACTATTTTTAAATAATGTTTTCCAAGATCATCAAGCTTTAAAGCACATACTCAAAAAAACCCAGCTATAATCTATTTAAGGGACATGTAGAAAGAGAATATTTAAATGAGAATTTCATTTTTTCTAATCAGATAAAGAGCACTTCAGCTCTTATGCCCTGTGGGAGCCTATCACGCCAAGGGTTCTAGTTTGTGTGCAGTAGTTGGAGTTTTTCAGGAAGATACTGAGCCAGGTTCAGAAGCTCTAAATAGGTCTTTGACTACACACACACACACACACACACACACACACATTTAATATATATGTGTGGGTGTGATAATTGATCATTGTGTTTACTTCCTATATCACGGGAATAGTGACTTGTTGAAAAAACACTCTGAGAACCACTGAAATAAAAAAGGAACAATGATGGCATGCCCTAGTAGAGTAGTGGTTTGAGCAATTGCCTCAGGCCGAAGTGCAATCCATGTACATCCAAAGGACCCAGGTTCGTGTCCCAGGCAAGGAAGAACAGCCAAGATACGCAACTAAATAAAATGCATCTTCTTCCTCTCTCTTCCTACCTGCCTACCAACTTGCCTTCATTCCTGCCTGTACATTTCGTTAAAAAAGGAATAAAATTGCTACTGCATTTCTGATTCTCAATAGCAAGGAGTGTCAAGGCTGTGGCAATCTGAGTTTATCTGACTAGCAATCAGTGAGAACATGAGTGAGGGACAAAGGTAGTTTGGTGAAGAGGAGAAGGTATTCTGAACTGATCTTTGTAGCCTAAATACTTTATCATTCTTCAGCTCTCAACATGCACCTTGTGAAATAAGCTTTAAAAACTTACAAGGCAGGCAGCTTATAACAACAAAAGGATTCCCCTTCCAAGAAGTTTCCGGTCTGAGATGACACACATAGTACAGAAACGTTCCATTGTTAAGCAACCAAATATATGCATTAACTGAGGGAGAGAAAGAGCATAAGCATTTTAGCTTCAAAGGCAAAGTCAACGAATTTGAGATACACGCTCTTACAATGAAGACTTCAAAACCAATTTTCAAAGTACCAGTAGATACAAGCCAATAGAAGAGGCTGAAGTAAATGCACAATCGATGATGCTATTGCCTGAGCAGGTGGGAGTGAGTCCTAGGGAGGCACTTTTCTTCTTTACAGGATTCGTTTATGCAATTGAAATACACCTTTTCCTCGATGAAGTCTTTCCTGTCTCTCACTCTTTCCCTGGTTTTTCTTTTTTTAAAGGAAAGGTGCAGACAGGCATGAAGGAGAGCAGAGATAGGCAGGAAAAGAGAGGAGGGAGAAGCGTTTT
>RJWH01011229.1:0-13180 GCA_004363575.1 Solenodon paradoxus | reverse complement strand
CTATCAGTAATAAACATTGAGGTTCATCAATATTCTGGAATGTCAAGGGAAGTGCATTCCCATGTGCACTGCAGCATTATTGACAATAGCCAAGACATGAAATCAACCCTAGTGTCCATCGACAGATGAACGGGTAAAGAAATGTGATATAATAGAATATTATTCAATCTAAAAAAGAAAGAAAACCTTCCATATGAAACAACAAGGATTAACCTTGAGGATTATACTAAGTAGATTATGCAAATCACAGTATTGCATGATTCCATTTATATGTGGTCTAAAAAACAGTCGAATTCAGAGAAAAAAGTGCTTGACAGTGGGTGAGGGAAGGAGAAATAACTTGTTCAGTTGCTCTACAGTTTTAAGTTATGTTATGCAAGATGAATAAACTCTAAAGATCTGCTGTAAAACATAGTACCTATAGTTAAGAATATTGAATTGTGTATATACAAACCTATTTTTAAAAGGGTAGATCTTATGTTAAATGCTTTTATCAGGTGAAATATAAGGCTATGAATAAACTTTTGTAGGTGATGGGTATATCTATTACCCTAAAGGTGGATCATTTTACAGACATATGCATATGTTTAAATATCAAATAGTAAAAATGTGCTGCTTTTTGAATTTTAATAATACATCAATAAAGCTGTTTTTACATACTAAAATAATTTTAAAAGATTCTAGAAGAACTTAAAAACATTATTTGAAAATTTTTCATATATATACACGTATTTTATATATACACACATATATATGCATTTCAAGATATCATGGATCTCTTAATAAGAATAAATTTATACCAAGTACCATACCAAATAAATATTAAATATGCAAAATGCCTTAGTAAACTATAAATAATAAATAAATAGCATATATAATGAAATAACAATATAGATCATATGTCTTTTTATTAGGCTTCAAAACTACTGGAAGAAAAAGAAATAATGAAAAATCAAACACTCTTGCATTCAAGATTTCCTCCAAACCTGCATTTTCAACATGACATCTCGGACAGCATGACTGCAGTTTCTCTTTCAGCAGAAAGGTTTCATTTCTTAAAATGTCATAATCTAAACTTTTATTTGTCAAAAGTTGGTCCTCTAAGTAGTTGTCACTTTTCATAATGTTGTACTGTTGACTAAAGTTTCTTAGATTTTCTTCCCACTGATGTTTTTCTTGAAAATACTGGAAAACTAAAATTAATGAAACAGATATAATAAGAAAAAGACTCATAATGCTTAGATTTGAAATTTAAGAGAAAAATTCTTACTTTGACAACCAGCTCATTCCATTATATTAACTACCAATTAGACATTTAGAAAGTAACGTCAATAAATTGAACACCAAGTTTCCATTAGCAACCTAAGGTTAGGATACATAAACTTTGAGTAAAATTATGATGCTAGCACCTCACCATTCATTTTAGGTTTTTTTGAAGAACAAAGCATTTTCAAACAAATACCGAATAATAATCAGTTAACATTTAAGCAACACATATCTTTTGAGAAAAACTTAGCACTATGAAGCAGTCTGATTATTATTGGAGAAAATGAAGTATCTATAGACTAAAAAAGAGAAAAATCTAAAAATATAATTTTATCTGATTATAACATATTAGCAATTTTCTCTAAAGTGTCATAAGAATTCAGATGAAAGAACGGTTGAATACAAATCATCTAGCGTGTTTGTATGGAAACGCTTTTTGACTAAACCATTTTTCATTATGTGCCTACAAAAAAAATCAATAAAAAGTCATAATTTATTCTGAACAGCTTTTCTTAAAGACTGTTTATTGTTCACAATGACCTAAGCTCAGAAGGCGAATATTACTCAGTCCTGTATCAGAAAGAATGTTAACATATATTATCATGTAGCTGTAGAGTCACTGGGAAAGGGAAATAAAATGAAAATGACACTGTGATAGGTACATCTGGAATAAAATCAGCAGGAACATAACCCTGAATAGCCAGGAGCATGGTTAATATCTACACAATTAGTGGTTACTACTTTTATTCAGACTTGAAGCATTTCAATACTCACGGGTTGTCCCTAGTACTCTGACTGTCATCAATAGAAGCAAACAGAGGATCCCAAGAGTGACTGCAATGAGGTGCCAGGGCAATGAATGCTCTTTAAATGAAGAACGAAGAAAATAATCATTCCAGTTAGGGCCTGGCCCACTGATAACCTTAAAAAAGACAATATTTGAAACAAGGGGACTATCTTCTCTCAAGATTTTACAAAGACGTATCACACAAATTGATTTTAAGTTTGTAATCCAGGAATCACAGTTTTAAAAGTCTCAGATTTCTAACTAATATACACTTGTAGAAATCCTACATATAAGAATAGTTCTATAGGACTTAAATGTATATCCCTTACAAAAACACAGATAGCAATAGTCATAATACATACTGATGAGAATATGTACTGACACATGTACTCCTTACTGTGACCACAAATTATCATGATGAGAATGAAGAAGTTAATGAGAGAATTTGGCAACCCTAGTGGACACGCTGTAACTGCAACTGTGACTTCGATCATCCTTTAAAGCAGTTTTTAAAAATCAACATTCTTTACTTTTTCATCAATTCTGTTTTTCTCTAAATAGTGCTATATTTATCCTCCTACTTTTGAGAGCCTGATTATCTATAACCTGCATCTCTATAACTGATTTAAAACAGTAAAAGCTATGTGCAATTTAATGTTTGTGACAATAATTAAAGATAGAAGAACAGAAAAATTAGAATTCCCCTTTTGATTTGAACATTTTTGTTTCTTCACTGATAATTAAGACACCTAAAAGATCTTTGTGTGAATTAACACATTGTTTATAACCCTTATTTTTTCATTTGTTAAACATTCCCTAAGACACATTTCTCTAATAAATGCAAAGTTTTCTTGACACTCAAGTCTGTCCTATACTTTTAAAGACCTTGGGAATTCTTCTTGACCAAATTTGAATGAAAACATTCTATTAGCTTCTCTAATTTAAAAGGATGTTTTATTTTCTCCATTCTCACGTACTTGGGGCAGAGAGTGTGGGGGTCGTTAGAAGAACTAGTTTTGATATTCCAACACATTTTGGTTAAACATTTCCATTCAAAACCTGAAGTAAGGATAGGAATATTATTTCAAATGTCAAAAGCTTGACAATCCATTGAAGACAGGGGAATGCAGATGCTAAAAACACAGACCTTTGTCATCAGTTTTCCCAGGCATATGTGTATCTTCAGGCCTTAATCCAGTCTGTGATTCTGAAGGAGACTGAAATCTTGAGGATGAATAAGTCACTTCCTGATTGCTCATCTCTAGAGTAAGAAGAGAAATATGAATGGGGAGCATGCATTTATTAATACCTTCAAGTGTTTCAGCCCTTAATTACATAAGAAATAGAAAACCTTTTAGCATATCTATTAAATGTCATGTATGCTCTTAGTGGTTAGTACCATAATTATAAGACATATGGAGAGAATTTTTTAATCTATCAATAGATTTCATAGTCTGGGTCCTATTCACCTAGACAATTTTGCTCAGTGTGTTCAACATACATACACAAATATTAAGGAAAATTGATACCATCCGAGATGACCAACATATTTAAACGATTTGAATAAAAATTCTATGTATTTGAAGTTTAAAAAATAAAAATATCTTGGTTTTAAAAAACTCAGTGTTCAGATTTTTATACAAACATTAAAACATTCTTAAATTCTTTTCAACTATAACATGACTCTTCCTGATTGTCTCCCATAGTATATTCCAAGACATTAACTGCGAAAGAATCGTTTGAGTTTAACATTGTGTATTGGTTAGCGGTCCAGATTCCAGCATCCCATGCAAGATAAGGCTGCATAAAAATTGCTTGTATTGGATCCCTGTATATTTCATCTTAAATGATATATATCAGAATTTTAGAAATAATCTTCTAGTGTATAATGCTACCAAAGAAGCCTTTGTGAAACTAAAATGTTCAATCTCTTCATGGATAACAACATATATTGAAAATAGCAAATAGTAAAAATTTAAATTATCTTCTTATATTAATGAGTGTGAAAACATGATACCCCAGAAATAATAAATACAGAAAACAAATTGTAACAACTGTATCTTTTTAACTTATCAAATTTTCTAAAATTATTTATATATTCCCTAATTTCTTACGGAAAATGAGTCTTTTATATTATAGATTCCTTCAAGATTGATGACGATATGTATGTAAATAGACCCAAATGTAGTTAGACCCAAATAAAAAGTACTTAACCCCCAAATGTCTCTTCTTTACTTTAAAAACACAAAGCAAAAATTTTTAGCATGTTGAAAAACAGGAAAGAATTTTCTGTGAATGCTGAACTCAGTTTTACATATTCAGAGTAATGCAGTTCTAAGGAAACCAATAAAGCTTTACTAACAATCCTATATCCGTCCCGTCATTTATAATAAAATGCCATACTCCAAGACTCTTGTCCATATTCATAGGAGTACTAGAATACTCTCCTATAATAACCTGAGGAAATAAAAGCAGATAGTACCTGTATCTGTATCATGCAATAATGCAAATGGAGAAAGTCCACCGACAAATGAAGTAGGAAAAGGCAGCTTTTAGGATCCTAGATTTCTTGGAGGTATGAGGGGCTGTAAGAGAGAAGGCACAAGTAAGTTGTCTCTGAATGATACTACAACTCAAAATGTTCTGCTCCTCCTCTTGATCAAAGTGATGAAAGGAAATTCTATGAAAAAGTTGACATTGACAGGAAAGGAAAGGGTCATGAGCTAAGTCTCTATTTCAACTAAGCAATCACTTGTCATTTCTTACAAAATAGTGTTAAAATCTTTGATAAAATAATTACTACAACAAAAAATAAATATTATTAAAAATCTGTCTTTGAGGACTGAAAAGGTAAACACGGCTTTGGAGAAAAAAAGCACTAATATTTACACAAAAACAGCATATTTAAAAGAAACTACTAGTAAAAGAAATGATTTAAATGTGTATGTATTAACAAGAAATATGATTGAATTCTTTAACTTTTAAATAACCTGATAGAAACTTTCTTCTCTGTTATTATTTGAAAATAAGTTATCTTTTTTCCACTTACATTGCATAAATGTATTTTAGAAATTATTTTACAACATCCATGATCCCACTACAAAAGTGTTGGCATATAGTTTTGGTTTTTTATGTGTACATCATGCTTGCTAACAAAGTTGGTTTCTTTCTATACACAGAGTGTTAAGGGGATTTTTGTTGGTTTAATTGCATTGTTTTACTATTTCTTCCCTCTATATTGCTATATGTTTGTAGGATATTAAGTTGACACCTCAGTCTGTGGACGTTTCACACCACACCCACCACAAGAGTCCCAGGGCCCTTTACCATCACCCTGTTAACTCGTTCCTTCCTCTGTTCCCTCCCCCTCTCTCACCCTCATGTCACCAGTCCGGTGTCCTGTGCATTTTGCTGAGATTTGTCTACTTTGTTTGTTGTTTCTTTATATTCTGATAGGAATGAAATTAACCTTTATGTCTTTTTCTTTCTGCCTTATTTTGTTTCACATACTCACCTCCAGTTCCACCCAAGTTATTGCAAAAGACACAATTTCATCTTTTTTGATATCTGCATAGAAATCCGTTGAGTATATACACACAACTTCTTTATCCAGTCACTTGGTCTTGAGCATTTAGATTGCTCCTCTGTATTTCTTGGCTGTTGTGAATCGCGCTACAATGAACAAAAGGGTGCATCTATTTTTCCTGATTAGTGTTTTTGTACTCTTGGGTATATGACTACAAGTGGGATTGCTGGATCAAATGTTAGTTACCTTTTTATTTTGTTGATGAATTTCATACTGTTTTCCAGTGAGGCTGCATTCATTTATAATCCCACCAACAGTGTGGGAGTACCCCTTTTTGTCCACACCTTCTCCAAAATGCTATTTCTAATCTTTTTGATAAAGACCATTCATTCTCACTGTTATATATACAATGGTTTTATCGTTTTCTAGTCAATGTTTCCCCATTTAAAGGCACTCACCTAAAATGTGATTTTTTAAAAAAATACAGCTATTGTCCATGTGGATTATACCATAACTTACTTAGGCAATCCTCTATTTTTGCATTTTTAAATTAATTTTACTGAAGGAACACTGCATCATAACATTATAAAGCTTTAAGATGTGCATCGCTGTAAATCATCATTTTACATAATAAATTAATTCTGAGTATTTAGGTAGTTTTCAATTTTTGGTAATATAAAAATAATTTCATTTGTTGTTTTTTAATATTGTCTTAGGAAATATTTTCAAACTTAAAATAATGGGGTCAAAGGGTATATGCATGAAAAAACTTTCATACATAGCACCAAATGCGCTCCAGAAAGTCAGTTTCCACTTATATCCTCCAGTTGTAGGTGAAAATATACGGGTTTGATTCTTTTAAGAAGAGATACTGGTTCACTGGTGACTTATTCCTCTACTTACGTTTTGGACAAGAATCCTATCTCATGAAGACCTACAACATTAAAGCTAAAAGAAATTCAAATCTTTAACTCTGTTTTGTATTTGAGGATATACTCAAACATCTCATTGAAGTTTACTTTCATTTGGTTAGGACCGGTCAATTGTCTAACATAAAATTCTATGAAACTGGAGTGCTGGATGGAGTAGTGGTTGGGCACAGTCCATATACATCCCAAGGTCTTGGGTTCACGTCTTGGAGTCAAGGAGGACAACCAATGTTAACAACTAAATAAAATACCTAGAGGCAAAAATAATTAAATAAAACCTATTTAAATTGTTCTTCACATCAGTTAATAGTGATAAAGAGAGGGAAGAAACAGAAGAAAAAAATGGTTTTGCAGAGATAAATCCACCCCTATTTCAGCAGCTCCAACTAAATCCCTTACCCCTTTCCTTGCCTTACCAACCTCTAGTCACCACTAAGCCATCATACTTCTGAAGGCTTCCCCAGTCTACAGTTTCTTCATGCCTCCAACCCTTCTCCAAGCTACTTTACAAATAGAGTTTCCTGAAAGTTCTGAAGAACAAGACTTAGTCCTTTTTTGGACCCATCCCTGGCCTAGTGCGACCTGACTTTCTGAATCACTATGGAGGTCTGCCACTTGCCATCACATGCAATCAGCTAAAAACTCTCAGAGACTAATTTAATTCAATAATGTTTCATCAAAAATGACTGCATAGGGTCTAGACACAAGAAATATTTGCTGCTGGCATTTTCTTTATCTCTTTACCATAATCCTGGGCCTTGTCAATCTCAATGCAGAGAAAAATCTCTAGTGTTCCATCCCAATGCCATAGAGGATAAATGATGATTGATAACGGAGAGAGAATAATAAATAAATAGAGAGAGAGATAGAAAGGCAGAAAGAGAAAAAGAAATAGAAGTTCTCCTGTAGAGGACAGCAGTGGGAGAAATATAAGTGGTTGGGGAAAGGGTGGCAGAGATACTTTCGTTACTGGAGGATCTGCCTTGTGTATAACCACATGAACCTCCCCGAGCTGACAGCTATTTCTTATTTTCCCCATTTTATAAATCAAGTATATTAGGTGATTTGCCCAAAGACATGGTATAGCTAATTCTTGTCCCATGTTTAGAATCAGGCCTGACTAAATATAGAATACAAATGGACTATGAATTCAAAGGGCCTGGATTTTCAACCAGCTCTTCCCACAAAGCCTGAATTCTGGACCAGACAGAGCTGGCTTGAAATACCAGCCCTGTCTTCTATTATTAATTGAAACAAGTTATCTCATTTCTCTAAACCTAGAATTCCCCTCAGTAAACATGATAATATTTGCCTTTCAAGTTTTCTGTGATGATGAAACGGTATAAAGCCCCTAACAGACTTGGTAGATATATAGTGGGTACTCATGAAGGCTTACATCTTATTATTTGAAGTCTAAAAGTCAAATCCTTCCTAGCTATAAAAACCTAAACAATCATACCAAAAAAGCTTTCCCTTTCTTCACATGTTCATCAAGAGCACCACTCACTTCACAGAAGAGGAAAAATTCAATGATATTTTACACTGTAGATAGATTTTCTTAGCCTTCAAAATAAATGTTTCTCTCTTCCTCACCTCTCCTCTACCCGCTGTCTTCTCATCTCTTCTCTCTCTCAGCTGCATCATCTATCAAAACATGTCAGTGCAGATCCTTGGAAGAAAGTAAGTGTTGGGAAAGAATGGGGGACATATTAATACAATTTAGGAACTGGAAAACATGTGCTAGAAAAACCACTCTGTGGCCTCAACTCTGAGTATTTATATCTTACTGATCCATGGAGACATTAATGATGTCAGAATATTTTCTGTTTTGATTTACCTTATTGCTGGTGAGAGCGGTAGTTCTCAAGTTAAGAGGCACTGGCTATAAAATGTAGACTTTTTTATAGTTTTAGAGAGAAAAAATGAGAATAATAATCAGAAAGACAAACTGTGTAACTGCTCCCACTACACTCATTTCTTTTTCGTGCTGAACTCTGAATTTCTGGAACAGGCTAATTTTTCTTATATGAGGAAACAACCAACATTAGAAGATAATAGCCGTAACTTCAGACGGGACTAATGGAAATTTATCATGGTTTTTTGATCAAAAGAGCACAAAACCAGAAATGCAAATCTTCATTTATTATGACCACTGGTAATAAAACAGAAAGATGAGGAATATTTTAAATTTTGGTCTTCCAAATTCACTTTTGTGCAAAACACACATAATCTCTACACAATACTAATAAAACACTTTTTTATTCCCTTCCTGACAGTTGAACTGAAAAGTTATTTGATTTGGAAGTATGCCAAGTATGCCACTGCATACTTTACCAATTCTTCCTGACAATATTAACTTTCTCAGCTAGAAACTTAGCACAAGGCCTCTATCACACCTTCCTACTTTCTAACTTTGATGACTTATCGTTTCACAGAAGTGCATTATTCCTCCTGGTCTAGACTGAAGTGGAGGATGTCTGGGGTAATCACCAGCTCCCAGGGTTAAATGGTCTGCATTGCTCTATTGGAAAGAGTAACCTCACCGGAGCAAGCTCTCAAAACCCAAGTTATTGGTCTCAGTGCCTAATCTTTGTCACTTGGCAATGTTAAGGTTTCTAGGGGTTCTAAGGGATAGTCTATTCACAGTTGAAAAGAAAAATAGTTCTGTGAAGTAGTGTCCCAATTAAACATGATTCTAAATCAGTAATCTTTCCAGTATTAGGATCCAGATTACAAGCTCACCTTCATATCATTTATTTACCTTATTTTCATTATTTTTTTTAATTTTCTAGTTTAATTCATTATCCATTCATGCTACAAACCCAATTATTAAATAATAGAGTGTCCACAATAAAATGGAAATGAATGTTTATGGCTTTAACCATAGCTGCCAAATCTTGGAAGCAACCAAAGTATCCATTAGTAGGTGAATGGATAAACTGTAGTACACCCAGAAAATGGAATAGTTCCTCTTCAGCATTTCTTTAAATAAGCTAATTTTAAAAAATAAACAACAAGAAAAGAAGCTACTAAGCCATGAAGATATGAGGAAATGTAAATGTTTGTTACTAGGGAATTTATGCGTTTTTAGGGTAGCAAAAATGCTCTATATGATATGATGGAAAGATGTTATTATCTATCTATTCAAACCAAAAGAACATAAACTACCATAATCTATGGACTCTGGGTGGTCAATCTTACTACTGTAATACATGTACCATAATGGTGAGATAAGTTAATAATGAGACGTACGCTGGAGGTAAAATAGAATTTCCCACTAGAAAGTCTCAATTTAACTTCCTTTCATACATTGTTTGGTATGATTGATCAAATGAGCATTAGTTTTCTCATTTGAAAGATAGAGAATAGTTTTAAAAGCTTGCTATAGTTTTTCCCAACATATTTTAGGAAGATCAAGTGCAGCAATATAGGTGCATAAAAATTACAACAATAAAAGTACTAAATTAATATCATTTGCATTTAAGGTATCAAAAAATTATCCAACCAGTTACATAAATACCTCACCTTCTGGGAAAGGGCCACTCCTCTAAGATCCGCATTTCATAAGAAATAAACACAAGTTATAGAAAACCAAAGAGAAATATTACAGTTTATCACACTTGGACCTCAAAGTATGTATCATTCATTCTCAGAGCTCATCATTAAGCAACAGTTAAGTTTTGAAAGGAAATTAAGATATTTCTGTCCTATAGCTAAATTACTAAAATATTACTTTGTCTCATTAATGCCTCTATAGTTAATAAAATATCAATAATCAAGATACCATTATTTTATACCTTGAATAGAATCAGGATGATGTTACTCTATATATGTCTCCATATTCACAACAATAAAAAAATTGTCTTTATTATTTATGTCAGGAACAAAAAGATTTTTACACATAGAATATGTTCTGTTAATTACAGAACTTCATTCAAAATAAGCTACCTTATATTTCTTGGATTGGATTGTCCCATGAAGGACACAAAGACTGGAAATGGGAAGATAAATCACCACCCTTCTTTACAGTGTAAGTCTCTAGAATAGATACTAATTTGTAAACTCAATACTCATATATTCTGGTTTACATCCTAAAAGAAGACAGGAAAACATACATAAATATACACAAATATATGCACAAAGGTACAAGTATTTATATACACACCCACACACACACGCACATTCAAAGGACCTAAGTTCTACTATGAAAATGGGACATGGAGATAGGACACAGCTTTTCAACTTCAGGCCTCAGAAAGTGCTCTTTGGAAAACTAAGACACTAGGATA
The DNA here is from genome assembly GCA_004363575.1 of Solenodon paradoxus. NCBI lineage: Eukaryota > Metazoa > Chordata > Mammalia > Eulipotyphla > Solenodontidae > Solenodon > Solenodon paradoxus. Next base: position 2,383 of record RJWH01011229.1, on the reverse strand, counting down.
GTTTTTATAAGGAAATGATATGAAAACTTTAACTTTGGACCAATATTTCTTTTATAGCATTCATTGGCTTTATTTTATATTAAGGGATTCCAGAGACTCACGTGATGGAAAGTGTGGGGTAATATCAGCAACGGAGGTGGCTGCTTCTGATTGTTCCAGACTCTAGCCCTTTATCTGTGAGATGATTGCTTGCCTTGCTATCTAATAAAGAAAACAACAAAAATAGTATAATTTTTGCTTTTAACAACCCAGATCCTGGACATTCTAGAATCTCTCTCAATTCAGAGTATTTTTGCTTGTATTATAGGCTGTATCTGTATTCTAGCCTCTGATGGAGTTGTAGCTGGTTAATCTTTAAGACTGCTATATAATGTGTACATCATACCCTCCAAATGTGCCCCTTTCCCATGAAGACCACCAAATCACACCAACTGAAAACATATACTCGTGGAGAATTGATGTTTCTGCTGACAATTAGGAAACCAGGGTTCTGAATACCTTATTACTGAAACTCACACATTTAGTAAATTCAGTCACTACTATAAACACTTTTGTTGGGAATTAATGCCAACAGTAATAGTCATCATCCTGTATGAATTATGTATGTATTTCTTTCATGTCTTACTGGAGAAAGCCAGTAGGGTATATTGGGAAGAAACAGTATCCTGAATCATCTGTGTAGCATAATTTTATTGGGGTTTTAATTTGTGCTTCCTACTGAATAAAGTTAACCATTTTATGTGCTTTTTGTAAACTATATGTCTTCTTAGTAAAATATTCAAATCTTTTTATCCTTTTTATTGGACTATTAGTGTTCTTATTAAATGTCTAAATATTCCATATATGTTACTTCATAAGAAATATTTTGTAAATACTTTCTTCTAGTCTTTATTATTGATTTATCATTAGTTTACAATACTATCTAAGATTCAAGAGAATAAATACACAACCCATGTGCAGATCATAGCATGCCCACCAACAGAGTTCTAGTGTCAATCACCATAATCAGTTTTACCCTCTCTGTCTGTGGTTCCTACCTCTTCCCCTTTCCCCACCTCTGGCAACCTTGGTTTTGATGTCAAAATCTAAGAGTATTTTTGCTATGCTCTCCTAGCAGTTACTTTGTTTCTTTATATTTCACCTGAGTAAGAACACCCATTATTTATCTTCTCTTTCTGACTTATTTTGCTTAGCATAATCAACTCAATTTCCATCCAGCTGCTTCAAAAGGAAGATTTAATCTTATTGATTATAGCTGAGCATATCCCATGGAGTATAAATAGCAGATTTCTGTCATCAAGTTCCTTGAAGGGCATATTTTTGAAGTCTTTTTCCTTCTATGTGGGATTTCCTTTTATTTTATAAAAATCCCTCTAGTATTTCTTGCAAGTCTGGATTAGTTGTGATGAAGTTCTTTATCTTTTTTGTATGAAAAGCTCTTTATCTATCCTTCACTTCTAAGGGATAGCATAGTCATGTGGAATATTCTTGGTTGAAAGTCATTTTCTTTCACCACTATGAATATATCACGCTAGTCCTTCAGAATGGCAAAGTTTCTGCCAAGAGATCTGCAGACTATATTACAGGATATCTCTTATATGTGATAATTTTTAATCTACTCTGAAAATTCGCTCTGTACTTTATTGGGTTTATTTTTGTTTGGGGGTTGGTGCGGTTTGGGATTGTTTGTTTGATTTTTGTCTTTTTAATGGCAATGTCTTGGTTTGTGGCTGATCTGTTTGGGTTTATTTTGACTGAAAATCTTTGAACTTCCTGGATCTGCATAACTGTCTTCTTCTAAGGTTAGGATTCTCATAACTATTATTTCTTTAAATAAGTTTTCTTCCCCTTTCACTTACTCTCCTCCTTCTGCACCCCTAGGATGTGAATGTTATTGTTTATGATGCTATCTATGTCTTTTATGCTATCTTTGCTTCTTTCAAATCTTTCTCTTTCCTTTTGTGTGTGGGTGCTTTCACTGCTCTATATTCTAGTTTAGTGATTATATCAGATGCCTCCTCAGATCTACTGTTGAGCCTTCTTATTATGTTTGATTTTGGGATTTTTTGTCTTTTAGAACCTGGCTCCTTAGACTTTACATGGCCTGCACCTCAGTTGCTTTGGCCACCAGAGAACAGGACTGTGTCTGTACTGATTTTACAGTTCACTGTAGTGTTCCATAGCTTTTATAGGCTTGGAACTTTCTCATATCGCCTGTCTTTCTTTTAGATCACACTTCATTCTTGTTCATCCATTGTTGCTCCATTTCAGTGAGCATCATTAAGACTTTCAATTTGAAATCAATTTAGGTTATTTGTATAATTTCGTTTCATTAGGACTCTCCAAGGGCTTCTTTTGTCCATGATTTGGGATAAATTTCTCT
>RJWH01011228.1:0-13183 GCA_004363575.1 Solenodon paradoxus | reverse complement strand
GATGAGTGAAAAACAGAGTTGAGATTTGTGGTTGTATCGATGTAACTAGAGGATATTATGTAAGGTAAAAGAGATCATCAGATAGAAAAGGACAAATAATGTATGGCCACAATTATATGTGAAATCTTAAAAAAGTTGAACTCATGGAAGGGAGAGTGAATAATGATTCCAAGAAAGTAATGGAAAGATGGATAATGTTAAGTATACAAACTTAAGGTTATAAGATAATGTAGATCTGAGGATTTAATATACAGACTCTACCAAGTATATACAATATACAAATATGTTTATTTGTAATTTATAGACATTAAACATCTGTATCTATATTTACATCTATATCTGTATCTACATTTCTGAGTATAGCTGAGAGCCCTTTAATACTAGAAGTTAGTCAAGATTTCTGGGAGATCTTCAGACTTCAGAGACTTTGAAATTGGTGGATTCATGTCAGGGTATCCAAGAGACACTAAGACCAGGTCCAGGGTGATATCTGGCTTCAAGGCAGAGTGAACAGAAAATTGACCAAGGCCTGGCAGGCCCTGGAGCATGAAGGAGGCTGCTGGTTGAACAGAGTGGGTGGGTGGGGAAGGGGCAGGGATGTGGTCTGCCTCCTCCTCCTCTGGTCCCACCTTCGCAGTCCTTTGTGACAAGGTCACATATGTGTGATGCTGGTCTGGGGATTCAATCCCCAGACTTACACCCTAGTGCTCAGTTTCCTGAGGGAAACTGTTGGATACAGATGAAAGAAGATGGAAAGTGTTCCATATTCTTTGAGAAAAAGTAGTAGTCCCTGACTGGATGCCAATTTCCTTCCCTGGGGGATTGATATCACTTCAGCATCCTATTTGGACTGGAACTCTTCCTCCTTTTACTTCCCTTCCTTAAAAATAATCCATCTACAGCATCGTCTAGGAAGCGTGGAAACATCAGGAAGGTAAGAAATCCTTGGTCCAGACCCAAGTAAATATGCTTCTCTCTTCTATTATTATTTCCACTTCTGCATCTACGAGAGAGATCCCTGGGAGGGGAGAGATAGAATACCTGTTGTCAGGGGAGAGGAGAACCTCTCCCTCGGGGGACACGCAGGCCAAGCAGGATGCAGTGGGCACTAGGGTTTCCTTCTGAAGAGCTCAGACCAGCTGTCAGGTCTGTAAAGTCTCCAGGACAAAGTCCCAAGCAGAGTGATGTGGGGCCAAGACTGGATTCCTGAGTCTTCTGACTCAGTGTCAAAGGGAATCAAAGAGAAGGAGCAGGAATAGAAAAAAAAAGTGTGGAGCATAAAGGGTAAGCTGCTGTCTTTGAAGTACACAGTGAGCCCTCCTGTCTGGAGGTCGCAGATCTCTGGGTGTCACATGGAGCCAGCCCCTCAGAAAACAGCTTTGGGGGCTCCTGAGAATAGCTGAAGCCTGGTCACTTCCCAGATTCTGAGCTGAAACAGGCCTGGAGCGCTGCCCAGTGGGCATGTGGGTGGGATGAAACAGTCCTGCCATGGTTGAGCCAGAGGCTTCTAGGCCTAACTGGGAACTCGTGGCTTACCTTGGCCATACCTCTCTGGGAAGAGATCATGCTTGGGGTGCTGTGAGGCACAGGGTGAGGGATGTGGTAGCAAATACCAAAGGGCTCCCCAGCCTGACTTGAGTCACTGTCAGGGCTTCTGTGACCTCGGACACTGAGACTTGGTCTCCAGAGTTCAATCCCCAGTGATGGAAATGCACTTTTTTCCTTCAGAAGCTTCACCTTAGAGGAGGAAATAAAATCCCTACAGTGTGTAACAGCTAAGAAAAAGAGTTTGAAGAACTCAAGGCATAATGAACATAGGAGATTATATGTGCCCTGGATGTTGGGTGAAATCTCTCAGGGCAGAATTTTATAGATGAAGCCCAAACTCAGAGATATTGGGGAACTCCTCCAATTTAACCATTAGAAAGGGTGGACACAAACTATTTTCCCATCGGACACAGCCTCTCTTTTTGTACTTGGTGAGAACTCACAGGTGACCTTATCAGAGTCTCTGGTCTTTCAGCATTTTGTGAGGTGCAGTGGAAATATTTCACTTTGCCTTTTCTCTTTCCAAGATGCATCCCCTTGTGGGGATGTTTCCTCTGTTTACTCTCAAGTTTCCTTGTCAGTCTCCGACTTAGAGCATTCAACCTTGAGATCAGGGGAATCACAAGGGAGAAGCTGGGTCTCTGAAGCAAGATTTCCTAGGGAGAGATGTAGAGCTACCCTTTTAGAAACCTTTGGTGGTTGTGGGGGATGGAGAGCCAACAAGAATAGAGGATCTGTTGAGTTTACCTGCTTTGTGTGAGTTAAAGGGTCAAACTGCTTAAGGCATGGACTGGGTAATTCCTAACTCAAATTTAATTTCTTATTATCAGCCACTAGGGGGCCATGGCATGCTGGGGAGCAGTACCCAACTTGAAATTTTTAGCAGTTTTTATAGGTGGGTCAGCTTTAAGGAACTTTTAAAAGAAATGTTAAAGTTAGATAAACCATTGCTTGAGGCAAAGGCCTTCATAGAGTTATGGATTCATTAAAATAGCAAGCTTCCCCACCTGCTACCTTCATTTACTTATAACTTGTCAGGGACCTACACATAGATAAGATAAAATGTTAAACACACTTATTAGACCAATAGTATAAACCGTTAGTATTTTCATTATTTACTTTTGTTGATATTTCCATATTTCTCTAGCACTATAGAGAATATAATGCACAACAGAAATGTGGTTATTTTAAATACCTGGATTTTATTTTATAGTCAAGTAAATTTTAAACCATTTCCTTATTTCTTAAACTCCTCAATGCATTTACATTTTTCCTTAACTACTCTCCTTAGATTCTTTGATTTTTTTTTCTCCTATAAGATCTTGTTTTAATTAAGATTTCTTTGGTGACAAATAATAGCTATAATCTGATATGGTTTAACTCACAAAAAGGGGAGTTTGTTATAATGTTAAAGGAATTGCATAGCCCCCGAGGCAGGACTAAAGGCAGGGGAGACATGGAATGAGGAACAAAAAAGCTCTCAATTCAGATAATTTCTTTTTAGATTTCCTCTATGTTATTTCCTCATCATAGACAATGTTTCTTCTCTGCTGTCACTGAAAATTGATCCTGTATTTATTGCAGGACTGATCTAAAGAATCACAAACTGAGCTGGAATGTCAATCCATGTGAACAACCTGATGAAGATAATTGATAGACCCCTGTATGGGGTTCCTGGACCCAGAGTCCTCGGAGCATGTGTGTGTGGAGTCTTCCTCAGACCAATGAGCAATTCTCAGACACCAGGGAGGAGTTCAAGAATTCAAGTCTGACACTGTTGGAGACAGATCAGATTCCACAGGCAAAGGGCTCAGAACCCCCCACCCCCAGAGCACTCTCCACCACAGAAATCATTGTACTCTTTCATCTGTGCTGCTGACCAACTGATTACAACCCCTCCTCAGGATTGATTAATTGGTGAGGACAGCACACAGAGCTCAAGAAACTTGCTCATTCTCTAGATCACTAATTTTTAAAAGGATATCACTCAGGAATGGCCAGTAAAACAGACGTTAGGGAAAGAGGCATGTGGCTCCCATGCTCCCTCCCATCACACCATTCTCCCCTAATCTCCACCTGCTCATGAACCAGGAAACTCTCCAAAGCCCCCTCCTACAGGATTTCTTTGCAGGCTTCATTACTTAGCAATGATTGCCACTGACCATTTGCCACTGATCTCACCAGAAGGCCCTCTTCCCTCCCCAGAGGTCAGGATGTGGACCTGAAGTTCAGTCTCTCTAGTGTCGTGACTGGTTCTCCTGGCACCCAGTTCCCATTCTTAAGAGCTTCCATAAATGTCCCCTTATTTATTTCAAGAGACACCTTTATCAATCTCAACACTTAGGAAATTTCAAGTCTTTGAGAAGCTATGAGTCAATATTGTGGATGAAAAGGAGTTATTTATGAGAACTATATTATATTCATCTGAATAACAACAATAACTATTTCTTATAAATATATCACAGCCTGTTATGAATTGGGTGCCCACCCTTAGTCCAATCAGCTGAGGCCAGGGTCCAGAGTTTAGTGTGTCACTATAACTGTAGTCTTCCAGGAGAATATTTTACAAGAAAAATTTGTGTTGATGGAATGGAGTAAATACCTGCAATTGGGTAATCTACAGATCCACTTTTATATTTATAGTTTTGTGTGTCCTGCTTGGCTTTTACTTCTGATGTTTAGAAAACCTATCACATTTTAAAATCAGTCCCATTTAGTTTCAATACTCAAAAGAGGCAAATTCGTAGAGATGTGAGCTGATTGGTTGTTACATGGGCTGTTTTGCTAGAGGAATAGCTGCACAGACACAGGGCTTTCTTTTGGGTCGATGGAAATGTTTTAGTATTTGCACAGCATTGTCATGTGCCACTGAGTTGCACGCTTAAAAGGTTATTTTATACTATGTAAATTTCACATCAACAAAAACAAAATCATGTGCTACATCTTTCCTTGTCTAAAAAACAGAGCAGGAATAGTAGTTGTTCTAGAAAGAATGAAGAATTCTACTGATACCTTTTCATCTCTGACTTCCCAGGTGCTCACTACTCATAGGAAAACCCATCTCTGACATTCCTGTATTCTCACTTTAAGTACAAACTCAACTGTCCTAAAGAATTAAGACACAAAGCCTAAGTATAGACAGTGAGTTCTGATCAAACACATTCATGTCCTTTGAGACTTTCTTTTTGTTTTCATAAGAGGTGAACTGTTTTAACTTCCAGGTGGTTGGAGATTTTCCTGTTGCCTTTATATCATTGTTCTAGTTCATATACCTTTATCTGAGAACATACTCTGAATAACTTCTATTATTTTAAAGTTGTTGAGAATTGTCATATGGCCTAGATTAGGACCTGTATTGGTGAATACTATGTGACTTTTGGAAAAATGTGTATTTTGCTATTTGGGGTACAGTATTTTACTGTTATCACCTAGATTCTGTTGGCGGTTTTGTTCAGTTCTCCCATTTCCTTGCAGATTTTCTAACTAGTAACTGTCAGCTGCTCAATGTGGGCCTAGGAATTTCCCAATTTAATTGTGAATCTATCTGTATCTTGTTTCAACTCTGGCTTTCCTTTGTGTATTATTTTATTTATTACTCTATCAGTTTGTGATTCTTTAAACTCAGGTTATTGATGAAAGTAAAGGAATCCCCGGCAGGAAAGGATTTTGCAAATTCATACGTAGAATATAATATATATATATATATATATATATATACACATATGTATGTGTATGTGTGTATATATATGCATGTGTGTGTATATATATTTAAAGAAGTGATGCTATAACATAATATACAAGCCAGGTTTTCTGGGGACACTGTTCCAGCACAGCTGTTTGTTTAGTGGTCCAGATCCGATGAGATATACTCTGGCACAGGGTCACTGCTGAGTAATGGGAATGGGTGTAAGGCCTCTGTTATGAGTGCCTCTGTGGTATCTCTAGGGAATGGTGGGGTTCTGTGGGTTTGCGCCCAAGATCTCGGTGTAGATCCTGGTCAGAGATCTCTGTGGGTGTGTCTCAGAGTCCCTGGGTAGGCTTTGGGGGCCCTGCTTCGTGGCCTCCTGCAGCTTGACAAGAGGGTAGAGAGATGGCTCCCCATTTCCACTGCCAGCTGTAGAGTCCATGCCAACTCCCCATCACTCAGATCAACCTCCTCAGTGCCGAGGTACTCAAAACAGCCAGGTTCCAGTCAGGGTTCCATGCCATCTTGTCCTGATCTCTGAGGATAGGGCACTGTGCCTGTCCCTGACTCCCAGGGCCTCGCTCCCTCCCTGCTGTGCCCTCTCTAGAGGGTGCTTGGAAAGGTACAGGTACAGGCACTATCTTCAGGAACCCCATAGTACAGAGACCTGGCCACCTGCCCTGGGACTCTGTTCCCATGTGGGTCTGACAGGCACAGGGCACGTAGACTGTTCCTGTGTCATTCCATCAATAGGACCTCTACCTTGGGAGTCACACCTGGAGCTTGGTCCATGACTACCTTGCATGTGGCACAAAGCAGGCAGACTGCAGAGATGTGTCCCCCTGCCTTCTTGTGTGGTCCCAGGGAGAAGGACAGATACACCATCCCTGGACCAGCCTGGTCTGCATCTCATATGGACAGGTCACTTCTCTGGTTTGTGTCAAGTTCTGAGGGCCTCATCCCCCATGGGCAGAGAGCCCACCAGACTTGCTGTGTGACCATAGGTGAGTCCCTTCCCTTCATTTATAGGTTGGTGGTGACAATGTGAGACATATGTAAACCTTCCTGCTGCAGGCCCTTCCCTGAGTGATGGCCTCTGTGAGCAGCTACACGTGGCTTCTCAGGAACGGGGTGGACACCCTGGGCCATGCTGACCATGGGCCCTCAACTCTGTAGAAGGCAGTTCCATGTCCAACTCCATCACAGCACATTTTCTCCTTCCACCACCCCACCTAGGAGCACAGTGTCCCACGTCAGATGGGGACAGAGTCATGGCCCTGTTCCCTTCCTCAGAAAGGGAGGTAGAACCTGGGAGCAGACCCTTCTCTACTCTTTGGTGGGATGGACATGACCCCCAGCACCTCCCCACTGCACACCTGTGTCCCAGTTTCCTCAGGGGACAAGGGGGTACACACCTGTGTGCCAGATTCCTCTGAGGACAAGGGAGTCATGGGCCATGTGTCATCTGTCCCCCAAAGGGTTGGTGGAGATCTCTCCTGCCTCTTGTCTCTGCACTCTGACTGCAGTGTCTCCACTTACTGGAGCCTGAGGGGTATTTCAGCCTCTGCACACCCAGCCCTCCGAGTCCAAGGTGGAGAGAACTCAGGGGAGGAATGGAGCACCCTGGGGTGAGGCTGAAAGGTTTGATCATCTCCACAAGTCCTGCTTTCTTTGGTTTGCAAAAAGTGATGTGATGGGATTCTAAGGTCCAGTGGAGGACTTGGTTGAGGGTTGTGTGCATTGCTGCAGTCAGCTTCCCTCCCTTTTATCTTCCCTCCTGGAAGTCAAAGCAGGCTCTGACAAGAATACACCCTGAACAGACAGCCGTCATCTCTCATGAGAATAAACATTTTCAAAACTATATTGTGCCAGAAAGAGACCAGTAGAACAGAGGGTGTGCTGTGAGAAAAAAACTTTTACTCTGTGTGATGTGCATATTTATTTGGGAAAAAAAAATTATCCTACCAGGAAAGGCAGGAGGCATAACCAGACTAAATAGAAATGGTGTTTTGTCCGAGAAGACAGTGCCTCAGACAGTGGGGATGTTGACCTGGGGCTCCTGCCACACTCTGTCTGTGCTGACAGAGTCTGACTGGAGACCCAGGCTCCCTTTGTGCAAAGATCCTGCCCTGATACATCTGTTCTTGAGAGGACAGTTGTGGGACTGGGCAGTGGTTTGATGAGTGTAGGGATTATCACTTATCACTCTTCTTAAAGCGACAACATTGTGGTACCCGAAACACTCGCCCACTGGGGCCTTGTGTCCCCAGTTTAACACAGTCAGGTTTCCCTGGCAACATGACATTTTCTCCTGCAGAATGTGCCCTTCCTCTGTCGTGAGCACATGCATGTGCCTCTGCATTCCTTCTGTTCCCCAGTAATCTGTTTCTGATGGCTCCCTGGTTCTGAGCAGTGGTTGAGGCACATTAGCCTTTTGTCAGAGGATCTTCTGATTCTTTGTCTTTACCAGGGAAAAGCTACTGCAGAAATTTCTTCAACTTCTTTCTCATGTGGTTTTCTGAAAGGGCCTGTCCATTTTTCATCAGATGGTGCCAGGTCTTTCTTCTTAAAGTGTTGAATTCCTTATCTAGGACAGGGAAGCTCATCTTACTGGTTTGCAAAGTCCTCAGAGGTTCTGTAAACCTTTGTTTATGCTCTTCCGTTCCAGGCCTATGATGGCCCTTTCTCTCAGGAGAGGAGATGTGCCCCTTGGCTCCTGTGTGGGTCCTGAAGACTCAGGGGCTTCTGCTGCCCTTAGTTTCTCCTTGCATGTGATGTGAGGTCATGTAGCCCCTAGGTAGCTTGTGTGCCCCCACGCCTGGAGACACCCTGGGCATCAGATGGAAGTCCCTGAGAAGCCAAGATGTCTGCATCAAGGAGCACATCTGAGTGACAGTCCTGAAGGGCCATGTTGGTGGCACAATCTTGAAGGAGCACACCATTGGAATAGCTTTGAGGTTGGTTCTCGGACTCAGCCAACCTCTGAGACTCAAACTTTCTAAGCCATTTATCATGGTATGACTCCTCTGAATTGTTGGGGGCACAGCTAGAACAAGGACAAAGTAAGAGTTACCAGAACTGGCAGAGAGTAGAGCAAGGACGAAGCGGGAGTTGGCAGAACATCGAAGAACACCAGGTCTGGAGCACCGGGCCTGGGCCACCATCGGATAGCACTGGAGCAGTGTTCCTGTAACTGTTCACCCACCAAAACAAGATACAGTTATTTAGTTAGAAACCAAAAGGCTATAAGGAAATCTATATTTGTATAAGCTGCATGAAGCAATTCTGTTCTGTGTATGAACTCAATAAATAGGTAGAAAGCAGGATATTCTGGGATCTCAGTCTACGAGACTATTGGCCCCAATGCCACCTTTTCTATCTCTCACTCTCTGAGTTTCTCATCTCCAGCAGTGCCCCACTCCTCTCCTCTGCTCCTGGCAGCGAATGCCTACAGTGAATATTGGGTCACAGACCTTGCCGGTGATAAGGGACTTTGTCTTAACCATGGAGAATTTGAACTTCTCAAATTAATTCCTTGGAACAACACACTGGGCTCTAAAGTGACTTCCCAATGACAATCTTCCTGCATTTCCACCTCCTCCTCCAGGTCCTTTTTGACCCTTGAAGACTGGTATCCTAAGTCAAGTTTTTGATATATTTGTGTTACAGTAGGAATTTCTTGAGGTTTGGCCCCCAATGTCCTTGAACAATTTGTTCCTGGCTGTTACTGAACTTGGACTTGGTGCCAGGTCATCTCTCTCCACCATCAGGATGGTCTCACTGTGCCAGAGCCTACCCACCAAGGTGTGTGTAAGGAGCTGAGAGAGTGGACTGTCCTTTCCAGTCAGAGGAGCCTCCAAAGGCCCCTGGCTGTCACCAGGTGGTGTTGTCCCTCCCAGCACCACCTAGGATTCCTCACTTTTGGCAGAGGGGTTGGAGGGATACTCACCAGGACGTGCACTGACTATTTTGTTGTCAACTTCTTTCCCCGGTAAGTCTTAGGATGAGTTTTCCCAAGATTAACTTGGCCTTTGAGTGGGGCCCCAACAAGGAGCAAGGAGAGACAGGAAGTGAACCCAGAGAGAGATGAGACTTTTTCAACTTTTTCAACCTAAAGAGATTTATGAACTTGAGGACTTTGAGTAGTAAGTGCCACCTATGTCTCACCTGAAGTCTAACATATACATCCAGCACTTTCCAAGTGTGTTGACTAAGCACAAGAACCTCGAGACAGGTGTTAATGCTGGGGGCCTGGACTGTCAAGGGCTTCTGGTTCCCTCACAAGTGCTTGACTGTTCAGGAAGGGAAAAGGCATGACTGATCACAAGCCCAATTGCTATGCCATGTACATCCATGGGAACCTCCTTTTGATAACTTGCCCCAGCTTTCTTCCAGAAGGGCCCTCAGGGTGTTTTCAAAATGCTTCTGGTGTAGGGCACTTGTCTATGGGCTTGTCAAGTCTGCTTGTGACTTCTCATCATGAGCTCCTGGGCTGTCCCCTGGGAATCCCTCTGTGCAGTAGTATAGATCCTGTAGGATCCTCCCCATGTTGTGCCCCAGTTCCATGTCCAGGTCTAGCTCTTACTGGGCATCCAGCCTCTATCTCCTGTGCATCTTGGATGCTCTGGTCTGGAAGCACAGGGGGTTCTGAGGTCCCCTGCTGGCACTGTGCCTGATGGATCCCTGAGACCTGGTCCTGGGTCTCAAGGGGGACTTCCCACCTTGAACACTGGGAGGGATGACCTGCTGCTGTGAGATCTGTGTCAGAAGGTTTCACTCCAATTGCTCCTGGACTACTGGGCTTACCTGATCTTCTGGAAAGATGGAGACTGGCTGGTGGGCCTGGGAGTCCCCACTGTCCCAGGGAAACCTGGGAGAGGCTGAAGATTTCTTGAGATATTTTTTCACCACTAAAGGAAAAGTCCTCCCAGTTTTGAGTTGCTTTTTCAAAAGATGACTTTCCAGGTTTCGAATTGCACTTTGGGTGAAAAACTGCGCCTTATTCTGGGCCATAGTGCAGGATGCTTCACAGCACCCAGTCTGGGGTGGAGGAGAAGGGGGTAGGATGGGCAAAGAGGGCACGAAGCAGACCTGGGTCGGTACCTGAACCCGAGGCAGCAACTGGAATGGGGCACAACTGAAGATAGGAGTGGGGCTGAGGGTGCAGGGTTGACCAGGGTTGGTGCCTGTGGGAGATGTGATGCCACATCCCCTTGAGCTGACATTGCATTAGAGACTTGATTGAGTGGGACAGAGGGGAGCACAAGTGTGGAACCTGCCACCCTGACAGGAGACACCAGGGATTCGCCGTGCAGAAAGGGGAGACCCCAGAACAGCTAGCTGTCCTTCTGTAGTTGTTTCACCTGGGATTCCAGGTGTGTTGCAGTCGAGAGGCTCAAGGCTTTGGCAGTTACCTGCCACCAGAACAGGGTGGCAATGGGACTGATGGAGTGGCGCAGGCCTGAGATGACGTGGGCAGGAGAGGCTAGCCAAGGGATGTGTGGGATGGTGAACCATGGGCGTGCTCTGGGGTCATACTGAGGAAAGATCACTGTGGATTTCAGCAATAAGGGTGCAGGAGAGGCTGCTGGAGATGGAGGGCCAGGCTCACAATCAAGGGTGGAGGGCTGGAGGGAAGGGGAACATGTAAATTGCCCAGGGGACAGACCTTCCTGGGGAAGGAGAGGGTCAGGTGGCTATGAGGCATCTAGGGATGAGGAAAAAGAAGCAGAAAATGTGTGGGTCATGGAACTGAGCAAAAGGATGGAGGCCTGGCTGAGTGACTGCCTGGTCACAGGAACTGCCAGACCAATGGGGACAGGACAGGCACAGCATCCTCCACATGCACCCAGCATGGCTTGTGGGCTCCAGCACATGCAGCTTTTGGGTCTTGAGATACAGCTTACAAAAGTCACCCTTGTTGGGGGTCTTCCTCAGATGTCTGCAGGCAATAGGAGGCACTGATCAGCCAGGAGCAGCCAGCCCAGGCCACTCCACTGCCCACATGATGACTTCACAATTCTCCTGCTGACCCTACCCTAGGGCTTCAGCTATATGCTGTGCCCAAGACTCCTTGCAGCCCTGGAGTCACAGAATAGACTCTGGAAGGAACAGAGGAGAAGGGAGTCTTTACCTTTGCAGAAATGAAATCTGATCCCAAAACTCTTCCAGTTCCTACAGGCAGCCTCTATAAACCAGAAATCAGGAGATTGGGTCACATGGAGCAGACATGTGAGGCAGAGTACCGGTCCCTCTGGGGAAGACCTTTGAGGATTGGACTCTGGAGACCAAGTCTCGGTGTCCAAGGTCACAGGGGCCCTGACAGTGACTCAAGACAGGCTGGGGAACCCTTTGGCATTTGCTACCACATCCCTCACCCTGTGCCTCACAGCACCCCAAGCATGATCTCTTCCCAGAGAGGTCTGAGCCAAGGTAAGCCACGGTTCCCAGTCAGGCCTAGAAGCCCCTCACTCAACCGTGGCAGGACTGTTTCACCCCACCCACATGCCCACTGGGCAGCGCTCCAGGCCTGTTTCAGCTCAGAATCTGGGAAGTGACCAGGCTTCAGCTATTCACAGGAGCCCCCAAAGCTGTTTTCTGAGGGGCTGGCTCCATGTGACACCCAGAGATCTTCGACCTCCAGACAGGAGGGCTCACTGTGTACTTCAATGACAGCAGTTTACCCTTTACGCTCCACACTCTTTTTTTTCTATTCCTGCTCCTTCTCTTTGATTCCCTTTGACACTGAGTCAGAAGACTCAGGAATATAGTCTTGGCCCCACATCACTCTGCTTGGGACTTTGTCCTGGAGACTTTACAGACCTGACAGCTGGTCTGAGCTCTTCAGAAGGAAACCCTAGTGCCCACTGCATCCTGCTTGGCCTGCGTGTCCCCCGAGGGAGAGGTTCTCCTCTCCCCTGACAACAGGTATTCTATCTCTCCCCTCCCAGGGATCTCTCTCATAGATGCAGAAGTGGAAACATATTCACTTGGGTCTGGACCAAGGATTTCTTACCTTCCTGATGTTTCCATGCTTCCTAGAAGTTTCTGTAGATGGATTATTTTTAAGGAAGGGAAGTAACAGGAGGAAGAGTTCCAGTCCAAATAAGATGCTGAAGAGGATATCAGTCTCCCAGGGAAGGAAATTGGCATCCAGTCAGGGACTACTACTTTTTCTCAAAGAATATGGAACACTTTCCATCTTCTTTCATCTGTATCCAACAGTTTCCCTCAGGAAACTGAGCACTAGGGTGTAAGTCTGGGGATTCAATCCCCAGACCAGCACCACACATATGTGACCTTGTCACAAAGGACTGGGAAGGTGGGACCAGAGGAGGAGGAGGCAGACCACATCCCTGCCCCTTCCCCACCCACCCACTCTGTTCAACCAGCAGCCTCCTTCATGCTCCAGGGCCTGCCAGGCCTTGGTCAATTTTCTGTTCACTCTGCCTTGAAGCCAGATATCACCCTGGACCTGGTCTTAGTGTCTCTTGGATACCCTGACATGAACCCACCAATTTCAAAGTCTCTGAAGTCTGAAGATCTCCCAGAAATCTTGACTATCTTCTAGTATTAAAGGGCTCTCAGCTATACTCAGAAATGTAGATACAGATATAGATATAAATACAGATACAGATGTTTAATGTCTATAAATTACAAATAAACATATTTGTATATTGTATATACTTGGTAGAGTCTGTATATTAAATCCTCAGATCTACATTATCTTATAACCTTAAGTTTGTACACTTAACATTATCCATCTTTCCATTACTTTCTTGGAATCATTATTCACTCTCCCTTCCATGAGTTCAACTTTTTTAAGATTTCACATATAATTGTGGCCATACATTATTTGTCCTTTTCTATCTGATGATCTCTTTTACCTTACATAATATCCTCTAGTTACATCGATACAACCACAAATCTCAACTCTGTTTTTCACTCATC
>RJWH01011227.1:0-13192 GCA_004363575.1 Solenodon paradoxus | reverse complement strand
AAATTGTGCGACAATAGATTTCGGCCATGATGCTCCTTATCCCTAAATAGTCAGCTGTCTGTTTACTAAAACCAAAGACATTCTCAGCATGGTCCCAATCTGACAGAAAGATCTTAATCTAAATTCCTGATTCCGACTTTGCTGAATGTCCCCAACATGTCTTTCATATAGCAAAAGAATATTCAGGAGCCTGTGGGACATTCCGTGGTGTTGTGTCTTTAGCTCCTGATCTGGAGCAATCAATCCTTCAGTCTGATTTGCGTTTCAGGGCACTGATCCGTGTACAGAGTACAGGCCCATTACTTTGCAGAAGGTTCTTCCTTTTGAGTTATTCTGAGCTTTTCTCATGGTTAGATTCAGGGTCCGAGTTGTGGTAGAAAGAGCCAGAAGTTATGCTCTCTCCTGCCCCTCAACTCCGGACATCAACATGCCTCGTCGCCCGTGCTGGTAACCTTGATCACTTGGTTAAAGTGCTAGCTGCAAGGTTTCCTCCACTGTCAACTTGCTATTTTCCCCTTCTTAATTAGTAAGTTTCTTATGGGAATAGATGCTGGAGCGATGTTAATATCGCCTTACTCTGCAAACTCCACTCCCTGGTTCAGCATCCATTGACAGTCCTTGCCTGAGGCAAGTTTCTCATGCTGGTTGCCACATAATGAATTTCTAATTCCATCATCCTTTCTCTGTTTATTATTTTGACTTTCTCCTGTAAGAGAGCGCCTTCTCTCCCTCCTCATGTATGTACTTAGGTATTTATTTATAACAGGCGAACTCACAGGTCATTATTGTCTTCAGTGAGTTACAATTTTTTAATATCATTATTTCGATCCTCTTGTTTTCCCAGGTTTGGTCAGTGGGAGCCCATTCGTGTTGGCTCTTAGGTCCTTTTGACATGTTTCTATTCATTCTCTGAGCATGGCTTTGGTGTCTGGCACAACACACCAAGTTCATCTGGTCCGTTTACTGCCTCAGCCCTAAAAAGCAGCCTTTTTCCCAAGGAGCCCCAGTTTCTTTGAGTGGAGAATGGTATTTTGCAGCCAAGAGCTGGGTAGTATTTCCACAAGAGAATCGTTGCTACTACTCCATCCCGGCCCGCAAAGCTAAGAAATGAATGAGTGGATGACTTAACTCATCTAGATTTTGTTTCAATTTATTACTTTTGATTATTCTGGTGATTTCCTTATTTACCTACCTAGCTACACACCACGAGTTCACGGCTGACAGTTCTGGATTCCAATCCCAAACGGAAGTTCATTCTCTCTCCCGTTTCCCCCTGTAACAGTGAGAAATCTGTGGGGTGTAGAATACACAGAAAGTGCTTTCGGAGGTGCTAACCCGTAACTATGAAAAGACGCCTACTAGCTTTGAGTACACAGCTTGCTCTGGATTCTTTTCGTCTTTAGCCTAAGCGTCTTCATCATCCAAAGACTGTCTTAAAGAATTAGCCGGGTTAAAAAAAGTGTCCCCATGTGGTCATTCGATGTGATTTATATCACTGGCTTCTGTTTAGATCCCTTTGGGGTTCTCAGCTTCTCCGACCTTGTTCATTTGATTATCTTTGTTCTTTTGTTTACATTGTTATATGATTACAGGATATTGGATGTGTACTTCAGTCTGTGCACATGCGTTTCATCTTTGCTCATTTTAATTCCTTTTTTTCTTTCTTGCTTTGAGTATGTGAACTACTAGCATGATTCCCCAAGTGAGAACTGTACAGAAAGTGACACTTTTCATGACTTCCGTCCTCTCCACCTCATTCCATTCATCCCTTCGAAGTAGCCAGCCTCATGTGTTTGTATTTTGGCACAGATGAGCAGATACCAGTGTATTTTCCAATACCCGTTTTATTCTTACATGAAAGCCAGTCCGCTGTATATACCTTTTGGGGTTTTGCTTTTTAATTTGACAGTGTGTCCTAGCAATCACGCTGTATCTGCTTATAGAGATCTTCCACCTCCTTTGCTTATAGCTGCGTTGTTCCACACAACTAGATGTTCTGGAGATTATCTATCTAATCTCCTTTGTAGGAGCTTGTCTGCAATAGTTTGTGATCACAAATAATGCGGCAGTGAACATTGTGATCCATACGTGCTGTCATTTCGTTGGCAGTGTTTTTTCAGGGTAGATTCCTAGAAGTGGAAGTGGTGTGTCACAAGTAGACGCGTGTGCATTTTGCTAGGCATTACCAGATTTTCCTGCCAGGTTGTGCCTTTCGCAGGCCATCGGCAAGGTACAAATGTCTTTTTCCTAAGAGCCTGGACAGCAGTGTTTGTTGTACTTTTTATTATTGTTATTTTATTATTTTTAAGACCATGTAGTACTCCATTGCGTATATGTACCGCGTCTTCTTCATCCACTCATCCTAAGTTGTTTCTAGCGCATGGCTGCTGGAAATAATGCTGCAGTAAACACGGGGGTGCATAGATCTCTGCGAATTAGTATTGTTGTTTTTTAGAGTAAATACCCAGAAGCGAGATGACAGGACCGTATGGGATTTGCATTCTCAATTTTTTGAGGAATCACCATACTGCTTCCCAAATGGTTGAACCATTTTAAGAATCCCACCGACAGTGGAGAAGAATCCTTTTCCTCCTCATCTTCACCAACACTTGTTTGCAGAAGTGCGTATTTTCATCCCCTGTAACAGGTTCCTTCGCAGAAAGATGATTTTATGGACCAGGTTTTTGTGGTCAAGTCTTCATTGAGCCTTAGGTTCTGAAGATTTTCTCCTACTTTAAGAAAGGTGTGGTTGTACATTTTGCATTTTAAGACCATGGTCTATTTTAAGTTAATCTTGGTATAATGTGTGAGCTTTAGGTCAAGGACTATTTTCTTTACCCCGTGACGGTCCAATGGCTCTAGTGCCATTTGTCGAAAAGGCTACCCCTCCTCCATTGAATTGCTTTTACTCTTTTGTGAAAAATCAGTGAGGTGTATCATGGGGTTCTGTTCCTGCTCCCGTGATTGATGTGCTTATCCCTGTTCCAGCATCACAGAGTCCTGATTAGTTGCTATATGTAAGCGTTCATATCAAGTAGAATGACTCCTGTTTTTTAAAATTGTTTTGCTCTAAGATGTGACTCTTTCCATATATGTCATGGAGTGTGTCTCTGTCTACAAAAGTCTTCGCTTGGATTTTTATAGAAATTATATTAAAGCCATACATAAATCTGAAGAGAATTAAGATATTTGCTATATTGAGTCTTCAAATCAATAAACGCTATGTCTCTATTTATTTTGATCTTTCCTTTTTTTGTAAGTATTTTGCAAATCTTGGATACAGAATCTATACACGTTTTCTTTACAGCAATTATAAATGATATTGCAGGCTTTTTTGGTTTTTTGGTTTGGTTTTGGTTTTGTCTTTTAAAGGAAAGGTACAGGAATCAATGCGAGTAGGCAGGAAGAGAGGAGGAAAATTTTATTTTTATTTGTTGTTTACACTGGTTGTTTCCAATCCCCCCAGTTCTGGGGGGATTCCAACTCAAGGGTATGTGGCCTGAGTTCTTGGGAGGTGATTGACCTAAGCGCTGCTCCACCAGGATGTGCCTTTATTGCATTTGTTAGACACAACTGTATTGATCTATCACATAGCATAACTCATTTAATGGGTTTAATTCCATGGTTTTTAGTATTTTCACAGTTATGCACCCATCACCAACATTCAATTTCAGATGATTTTTCTTAGCCCCAAAAGAAGTCACATGCCCATTAGTAGCCATTTCCCGTTCCTTCTGACCCTCAGCCACTAACAGTCATTCATCTCTCTGGGTTTCTGTGATTTACTTATTCTGAACATTCGCTTTCCGTGGAGCACACAGTGGATAGCTTTTTGTTACTGACTTCATCCCTTCACATCATATTTTCACGTTTCATCCACGTCTTAGCAAGCATTAATATTCCATTCTTTTTTCTTGCCAAATAATAGCCCATTGTATGAATAGACCGATTTCTGCTTATCCATTCACCAGGTGATGGAAATTTGCGTTGTTAACACTTTTTAAAAATCCTGTGAAGAAAGCCGTTGCGAGCGCTCATGTTCAAGTTTTCATGAGACATAGCCTCCATTTCTCTAGGAATTGGATTTCTGGGTCATGGGGTAACTCTGTTTAGCATTTGGAAGAACTGCCAAACTGTTGGCAAAGTAGTTACAACATTTTATGATTTCACGACAGTGTCTACGAGTTTCATGTTCACCACATCCTCGCTGACACGATGTTCTGTCTTTGATTTTAACTGTTTGTCATGATTACCTTGTCCTGTGTTTATTGGCCGTTTGTATATCTTTGTTGGAAAAAATGTTGATTCAGATCACTTGCCCATTTTAAATTAAATCATTTGTTTATAAAGTGCTGTTTATATAATCTGGATAGTAAACTCTTCTCAGATAGATGAATTGCCATTATTTTCTCGCATCTTGTGGATCATTTTCCCACTTTTTTGATGGTATTATTTGGAACATAACGTTTCAATTTTGGTGCAATCTAATGTGGCTTTTCTTTGATCGCTGGTGCACAGGCAGCCATTGCCCATTTCACGATCACGTAGCTACACTCCTGTGTTTCTTCTAAGAGATTAGTAGTTTTTGTTCTCACGTTTAGGTCTTCCATTTTAAGTTAATCTTCATGAACGGTGGGAAAAGGGGTACAGCATCATTCTTTTTCATGCGGATTTCCAGTGTGACAGCACCCCTTGTTTAACAGACTATTATTTTGTCTTAGCGCTCCTGTCCAGAAGTCAATAGAACACAAATACAAGATGGCATTTCTTGTCACTTCTTTGTCATTGATCTGTATGCGTCTGTACCCTCTGATATTGAGTTTTAAATTTCCATTTCTGAAGGTTTATCAGAATACGAAAATGTGGTTGGTTGTTGTGTGTAGATCTTATATCCTGCAACCTTGCTAAGCTCGCTACCTCTAGGAGTTGTTTTGTCAATTAGTTGAGATTTTCACATAGAACTTCATGTCATCTGCAGATAGGGATGATCCGTGTGGTCTTTATTTCGTTTTCTTGCTGTATAGCAGTGGTGAGAGCAGACAGCTTTGTTGTGATCTTAGGGGGAAAACAGTCAGTCTTTCAACCTTAGGTATAATGGTAGTTGTAGAGTTTTGTGCATGTTCTTTATTACGTCGAGGAAGTTCTCCTCTATGCTGAGTTTTTTGAGAGGCTGTCTGTTTTACCATGAGTGAGGGCCAAATTTGTCAAATGCAGTACACACAAGTTAGTTATCATAGTATACAGTCTGAATCTTACTATTTTGAAGTTTTAAAAACCTTGCCTCCGTTTAAATCCTTCTATCCTCTTCACTTTTAAAATATAATTCTCTTAACCATTGCTTCTAGAAATATGCGTTCAGTATCAGAGAGGTGATGCTGTCATTTTTGTTTCCTCTATCATATATGATTTAAGAAACTCATAAGAAGTTTATTGGATTAATCACTATTTTTAGCTATTCCGAAGTCGTAGCTCTTTTTTCTTTATTTCCTTTCTGTTTAGAGAACTTTCTTTAGGCATTCTTTCATGGTGGGATTATTAACAACACGATCTGTTAGTTTTCCTTCAAAGAGCGTTTTGATTTCCCCTTCATTCCTCAAGAACATTTTTTGCCAAATATGTTATTTTGGAATTGGCATGTCTTTTCTTTCAGCACTTGAAAAATGTTGGGCTACTTCCTTCTGCCTCCCATGGTTCCTAAAAAGGAATCCCTTGTCATTTGAATTGATAGTTCTCTGTAAGTAATGTGTCATTATTGTCTGATGGTTTTCAAGATTTTTTTTCTTTGTCTTTTAGTTTTCAGAAGTTTAGTTATGAAGGGGGTTGGCATAGATTTCTTTGGATTTTTCCTTTTGGGGATTATCTCCAATTCTTGACTCTAGTCTAGGTTTATGGTTCTGCCAAAATGTGAAATTTATTAGCTGCTATTTTTTGACAGCTTTTTCAATCTCATACTCTTTCCTTCTTCGGAGTCTTCAGTGATCTAATGTTGGCTCTTTTGTTGTCCCACAAGTCTCTGAAGACTTCCTTCACCTTTTTCCACCTCCTTTCTTACTCCCCTTTTTGTTCACTTCTCTCTTAGATATGAAGAATTCTATGGCTGCTTCCCCAAGTGCACAGATTCTCATCTCCACTCTACTTATTTAGAATGTTCAGTACGTTATTTTATTTTTGTCATTGTATTTTTCAGGTCCGTAATTTTCCATTTTTTTTTTTTTTCATAGCTGCCATTTATTTGCTGAGATTTTTCTCTTTGGCTCATTTGTCTCAAGCCTATAATTGTTTGCTGAGCCTGTTCATGATGACTTTGTGAAAATTCTTGCTAAATAATTCCAATACCTGAATCAACCTGGTCCTGACCTCTGTTGATCATCTTTAGTCATTCACATTGTGATTTACTTGGCTTATGGTATGATGAGTAATTTTTTCTAATTAAAAAATTTGATCAAAAAAGGGAGGGGAAAATCAACAAAAATTAAATAAGTAAGTGGCCTTCACCACGTGATCTCACCGCCACCCTCTTCCCCTTTAGCAACTTTGGTCTTGCTGTCGTATTTCAAAGGTTTGTTCTAACAGTTCACTTGCGCCGTTTCTCCATATTCCTACTATAGGTGACGTCATCCAATATCTGTCTTTCTCTTTCTGACTCAGCTCACTCAGCAGAGTATCTCAATTCCCGTGGTGTCATGAATGGCAAGAGTTCTCCTTTTCGTGGTTAAGTACTATTTCATTGTGTATATACGCATCCAATCTTTCTTATCCATTCATCCATTGATGGACAGCTAGGCTGATTCCATATCTTGGCTATTGTAAATAATGCTTCGATATACATAGAAGGGCATGCATCTTTTCAAGTTAGTGTTTTCATACTCTTAACGTAGATGCTAGAAGTGGATTGCTGGATTGCACGGTAGTTCTAGTTTTAACTTTGGGGGTAATCTCATGCTGTTTTCCAAAGTGGTTGCACCAACCTACACACCCACCAACAGTATCTGCCTTGTCTTTTTGATGCAGACCGTTCTCAGTGGTGTAAGGTCATATCTCATTGTGGTTTTGATTTGCATAATATAATATAATAACCAGTGAGAAAAAAGGTTTACTTCATATGCTTGTCGGTCGTTTGTGTATCCTTTGTGGAGAAGCGTTTACTGAGATCCTCTGCCCATTTTTTCCTTGGCTTGTTTGGGTTTTCGTTGTCGTTGTTGAGTTGTAGAAGTTCTTTATATATCTTGAATATTAACACCTTGTCAGGAGGATGATGTAGAAATCTCTTCTCCCATTCGATAGGGTAAGTTTCTTTTTCTGGTGATAGTTTTCTGTTTTGTTTTGTTTCTTTACTGTGCAAAAATGTATTTATTAGTACGGTATCATCTCATTTGTATGTATTTTTAAAATTTCCCTTGCCGTTGGAATTGAGTCCTGAAAGACATTTCTTTAAGGAAAATATCATGAAGAATATGGCCTATGTTTTGTTCCATGTATATTTTATAGTTTCTGCTCTTCTGTTAGTGCCGCTAATCCATTTTGAACTGATGTTTGTATTTGGAGTAAAGAAGCTCTCCTCTTTCATTCTTTTGTATGTGGTTGTCCAGTTTTCCCCGCATCATTTGCAAAAACTTTCCTTTGTTCACTTCATTTTTCTGGCACCTTTGCTGTCAATTCCCTGTCCATATATGTATGGGTTTATTTCACGGCTCTTAACTCTACTCCATGGATCTGTGCATCCATTTTATTCCAGTACCTCATTGTTTTAATCACTATCGTTTTGTAGTCTAGTTTGAAGTCAGGGCGTGTAATATTTTCCACTTTTCTTA
Organism: Solenodon paradoxus; assembly: GCA_004363575.1. Taxonomy (NCBI): domain Eukaryota; kingdom Metazoa; phylum Chordata; class Mammalia; order Eulipotyphla; family Solenodontidae; genus Solenodon; species Solenodon paradoxus. The sequence continues at coordinate 5,381 of RJWH01011227.1, read as the reverse complement.
AAATTGCGTCAGCTCTTTGGGGCTTTTTCTTCTAGTTGTATTTGTTCCATTATCTGGAAAAATGTCTTTGGATTTTTGATGAGGAGTGTGTTACAACTGTCTTTTGCTTTTGATAAGAGGACATTTTGTCCATGCTAATTCTTTCTATTCGTGAACTTGAGCAGGGAGTATTTTTCCATCTTTGTGTCTTCTATTTCTTTGAATGATGTGCTGTCATTTTCATTGTGCGGGTGTTTCATCTCTTTTGTTCAGTTTTTACCCTGGTGTCTGCTTCTTTTTTGAAGTGATTGGAAGTGGGATTTCTTTTTCTCCGAACTCGTTTGCATATAAAAATATGACATTTCTGTAGATTCATTTCATAGCCAGCCACTTTATTAGACGCATTTCTAGCTTCAAACAGTATTCCGTGGCGTCTTCTGGGTTTTCTACTGTTACTGCGTCACCTGCGCATAGTGCTAATTTCATGTCTTCTTCCCATTACCGCTGCTTATTTCGTGTATTTATCTAAGAACTCTGGCTAAAGCCGCTAATAATGTATCAAATAATAGCCATGTGATGAGGGATTTGTGATCGTATCCTAGACATTTTTCATATAACATGATACTTTGGAAAGTACTCAGTCCTACTTCTCAGGCCTGCAGCTCTCCTTTGAGCAGCTCTCGCTCTCACTGGTGCCATCCTGGCGGACGTAAGGAGCAGATTGTTAGGGCTTTATTGCTGAGAAGTGGGGTGGAAGTTTAGGTCCCCCTTGGCTCTGCCGACAGAGCCTCCTAGGGAAATGAGGGTACTTGTGGGCTTGCCTTGTGACTTTCGTCTGGGGTGTCTCCCCACTCGACCTTGCTCAGGAGGGGGACATGGGGGGCCAGCCCGAATCCTTCTTGCTGCAAGGTGAACGCCTGCTGGGTTTAGCCGCCATCAGCCCGGAAAAGGGGAACGCTCTCTGCTTCATCCCATCTTGCTGCTCTTTTCCCACAGCAGTGTTTGCATGAGACACGGAGTGCCAACCCAACTCAGAAGCTGTGGTCCTTCAATCTCATGGATGCTGCCTGAGGGTGGAAGTTAAGCTTCCCATCTAACGTCAGTGATCCCTGGGGTGACAAGTGCTTGGTCATGTGCTAGACTGCGTACCTGCCTCGCACCCCACTGAAGTCTGCCCAGTGGATGTGGGGTTCGGCTCCCTTGTAGACCTCACTGATGCTACCACCTTCCCCTCGGTGTGTGCCAGGGTCACCTTCTCTTCTTCCACACACCCCACCCACACTCCTGATAGAACCACTTCCCCGCATGGAACTTTCTTCCACGCTCACCGTTCCCCACCCCGCTCCCATCGGGGCTGCTCAGTCCTGATTCCCTGCCCTGAGATGCTAACACCTGGTGTCTGTGAGGTGTGGTTTCCTGGTCTACACGCTAACATACATTTTCAGGGACAGGAAGCTTACTATCTTCTGTGACAATCCCATTTTCTTTCTGGAGGGATATATTTCAAAACTGGCCATAAATACCTATCATTCAACTCCATCCCACTGAGTGAAACTGGTCCACGTTGCTCAGATTGGTCACCTCTTTCTAAAAACATTGCCCTGTGCTTCTTGCGCACTTACCCAGGCCCTGACGTTGCTGAGCTTTTGCCCCATGGACAGCGGTTGTTCCTATCTCTCAGTGGACATTGATGGGATTCTCTTACAGTCTGAAGACCCCACTGCTTTGACCCTCCCACACCGTATCCAGCCACTCTGGAGGGTCAGATGGAGGACAGAGAAGAGGGGAACCGGAGGAGCTGGAGGAGGACACATGAGCTGCCAAAGGCCCATGTCAGCATTAGCTGTGGGTGTCCCCTCTTCCCTGCCCTGCCACTGGGGTAAGAACTGGTGGCATCGGCATCTGTGGAAGGAAGTCTGCCTGTGAGCATCACGTGGACATTCTCAATGAGGACTTGGCAATGCTGTCCATCTGGCGTGGTGCTCCCTTGTCACAGGTCGGGTGTCGGGACACACGTGACGGCACGGACCAGCAGTGCACGGCAGACTGTGGATGCTGCCTCCTCTGTGAACCCCCAGCAGAAACCGTGGTTCCTGAAGGTGCTGGTTGCTTATGTCCTTGAAGCCTAATTCTTTCTAGGCCATTCACTCCCTTAGGGTCGGGACTGTCTTGGTCCCCGTCTGTATCTTCCACTGTGTCTTCGTTCCCTGCCAGAATCCATCCGCTCGTAGGGCCCACTCAGATGTCACTCCTTCTGGAAGGCTTTCTCAGGTCCCTTGAGTTCGTCCCCGTGGATTTCCTGAGCCCTGACATGGTGTGCGGGTGAGGCGCGATTTCTATCTGGGAGGCGTCACAACCGGGACAGGCTTCTTCACCCTCAAACCCTCTGATCTTTTATTGTCCAGCACCCACCAGGTTGTCGGTCATTCTCTCCCCTGGGCCGCATGCCCAGTGCCCCGCACAGAGGAAGCTGTCAGCAGGGTGGACAGGTGGAAGCCGCGGCCCAGACCGAGGGGTGTTCGCATTGAGGAAGTGAAGGTCACTTGCCGCAAGAAGCAGTCACATAGGGTGTAGGGTGTGTCTCAGATGGTGAGACCTCAGATTGTCACCTCTTTCTAAAAGCAACTCCTTGCGCTTAGTCAGCACTTACCAAGCCCCAAGGTGGTGAGTTTGGGGTTCAGAGGTCCGACGGCAAGACAGACCAAGGCAGGAAATGAGGAAGACCCCCAAAGGCGCTGCTCTGGAACTTTCCTGGAGGGATGTGGCACCAGTCACAGCTTTGAGCCAGTGAGAGGGGCAGATTGGTGTTCTGGAGGCAAGAAAGGTCCTTTGGGAGGAGGCTGTGGCAGAAGTGTGGGAAAAAGTGATGAGGCCCACCCAGGGCCATGGAGGGATGCAAGCCTGATAGACAGCGAGGAGGCAGGATCAACAGATGGCTTTTGTCCAAAGCCAGGTTTGACTCGTGTGTCACGGTGCTGAGATTTGGGCTGGGATCTGTGTTGGAAATGCTGATATTGAATAAGCCATGGAAGGTGTTCAACTCAGACTCTTCCGTGCTGTCCTGGGTTGTGTTGGGATCTCGCCCAAAAGATACGCTGACGCCCTAACCCTCACAGCCTGAGAGTGGGGCTTTGCAAAGTGGGGCTTTGTGAGCGTGCTCAAGGCAAGATGAAGCCGTCTGAGTGGGCCCTCATCCAAGATGCCCGGTGTCCTCATAAGAAGATGGAAGGTTGGACACAGACAGACAAGGAGAAGAAGCCATGTGAGGATGGAGACAAGAGGGGGTGATGTCTGCAAGTCACGAGCACCTAGGTCTCTGGGTGCTCCGGAGGCTAGAAGCAGGCTGTGGAACATTCATGTCGTAGTTTCCAGACGGAGCCAACTGCCTACAGCTGGACTGCAGACTCCTGGCTTCCAGAACGTTGAGAGAACCCGTTTGTGTCATGTTTAGCCATTGGGTCTGTGGTCATTTGCTCCTGCAGCTGTACATGACCTGAAAGAACACTCGAGTGGCTCTCAGAGATGATCGAGGGCTCTACCAGGGGGACAGTCACACTGTAAAAACCCAGCAGCACCTAGATCAGTGTGTTGAGAAGAGATTGTCTTATTCCCCTGCCCCGGCATCTTGCCCCCAGTGTTTTCTAAACTCAGCCAAAGCGAAATCTAGGTGGCGCTCAGAATTTGTCCTAGATGATTGGCAGAGACCCAGGATAGTGGCTTCAGAGGTCTACAGATGTCTTCTGGCCTGTGGCTTGCATGGTTGCACCCTGTTCCCCACTGCAAGTTCCCCGGCGAGGTAAAAATGCAAAACTCCCAGCGGTCTCTTCTTCCTGCTCTACCCCAGACCCCTCATGTCAGCTCTATTGGTCAACAGCTGCAGAGATTCCACTAGTGTGTCTCCTAGACAGAGGATCTGGATTTAGCAAGTAGAGAAATGCCAAAGATAGGAGAAGTCATCGGAGTGCGTACTTGGCCTCGAAAAGGGGCGATTCAGACATGTACTAGAGCATGGATTAACTTCTAGAACCTTCCAGGGAATGGAAGAAGCCAGACACAAAAGGCCACATAGTTGTGGTCGCATTCCTAGGAAACGTTCGGAGACGTCCATCCACAGAGACACAGCAGGTTAGCGACTGCCGGGGTCTCAGGGCCGGGTCTCAGGGCAGGGAGGACGATGGGGACAGAGTGGGAATGGGCAGAAGGTGTCCTTTTGGGTGATGGAAGGTTAGAGAGCTAGGTCGAGCCTCTGGTTGACAGCATGTGAATGTGTTTACTGTCACTGAATTGTACACTTTGCAATGGCTGCTTGGATGGCACGTGATTTTGACTGAATAAGCAAAGTGGGTGCTGCTTTGAAACTTTATTTGGGGTCTTGGTTTCTGAAGATATGGAGGCGAGTGAACCTTTCCATGGTCTAGGAGGGCAGGGCGGGCTGGCCCCTTCAGCGACGCCACAGGCAGCCCTGAGGGACAGTGAGGCGAAAGTGGCTCCCGTGTGACCCCGTGGACTGGACAGCAGTGTCACCTGCCCAGGGGATTGGTCCAAATGGTGGGGATTTTAAGGAGCTATTTCCTTCACAGGTAGCTTCTCTCTAGGCTGTGGCTTTCTGGAACCCTCTCGAAAGATCAGGTGAAAAGCACTGGAGACTCATCCAGAAAACAGCAAGCACAGGCCCATCAGTGCGATGGGAAGGCCATGGACGCGTCGCGTGAAATGGTGCAGTCCCTGTCCCCCCATATTCGTTCTCTGGCCCAGAATGTCCCCAGGCCCTGGCAACGGAGATGCTGGAGGGCTTGCTTCATGGCTTTGAGGAGATAGAATTGACTGCCAGTGAAGTGGCACATTTCAAGTCCAGTGTGCTCAGTGTTCACACACACACCCCATCACACGATCCAGATTGCGAACTCAGGCACCTGTCACTTAATGTTGGCAATATATGCTGAGAAAAGTGTCGCTAAGTGATTTCACTGTTGTGAAAATATCGAGTGCACAAACCTAGACGACGCAGCCCAGGGCACAGCCAGGCTCTGCGGGACACCTAGCAGGACACAGCTGTAGCTGTGCTCCATTGCTATGAAACGTCGTCATGCCGCACGTAACTGCATTACGCGTCATCCCGTGTTTTCACTTAGTGGTTGTGCTCCATGCTGGAGGGGTGTGTAACCCCTGGCTTGCTGTGGCGCTGGCCGAGGGGCTGCTGTTCGTGAACATTCTACAGCATGTTAGCATTGGGCTGCACCCAGAAATGACCTTTGATCTGGTTCCGGAGGCTGCATCATAAAGGGAGACTGCTGTGGGGCACAGAGGTGCTTCGGGAATTGGGCCGTGGCATCAGGAGTCAGACTGGCCAGAAGGAAGGAGGGCTAAGTGTGGTCGCGGCAGGAGAGGCAGACACAGGGCGT
>RJWH01011226.1:0-13197 GCA_004363575.1 Solenodon paradoxus | reverse complement strand
GAGATGGTACTACACAGCACGGGGTGGGGGGTGCGTGCTGATCAAGGGTTTGGATCATCAGTGAGTGTCCTTTGAGCCAGGGAAGGGAACTGCGGGGGGCAGCCTCACAGTATGAGGGATGCATGGACTCTTCTGATCAGGCCAGGTGGCTGGAAGCTGTCTGAACACAGAAGGTGGGTGATTCAGAGCCCTCCTGCAGTTTCCGCCATTATCTGGGCTCAGTCCAAATCACAGGGAAATCTGAGGGAAGAGCCAACCTGCCTCCTCACATCATGGGGGAGCGGTCTGTGTCCTGTTATCCCTGACAGGGACCTGGTTGTCCTTTCCAGGTCTGTCCTTGGAAGGAGAGTCAGGCCAGGTCAGGCAGGAAGGGGGACTGTGGTTTGAAAGGGCGCTCCATGTTGGGTGGGCTGACCTGGGTCACTCCTGGTCCCTGGTCCCAGCACTGAGGGCCTGGAGCTCCCTCTGGGCTTAGGGTCAAGGTGCAAATCATGCGGAGCTGGGATTGGAACCAAGCCTCTGCAGCGCATGGGCTGGAAGGGGAAGGTGAGGTCCCCAGGGTGACAGGCAGAGACACGTCTGTCTGTGAGGCTGAGCTGAGCTCTGTCAGTGCCCCATTCCGATTTTGCCTGTGGGGGTGGAGGTGTCCCAGGAGCCAGGCCCCACCTCTAGAGCTAAATTTGAGGTTTCACTCTCCTCCCAAATTGGTAGGCTCATTCCTGAGTTGTGAAATTGCCCAGCTTGTTTATCTTTAAAAGAGTTTACACAGATTTCAAAGAGAAAAGCACTTGGTCATTTTCTAATGCAAATGCTCCTAAGGAAAGGAGGGGTCCCTGCCTGGAGTGTCAGTGGAAGAACTAGCTGAGGTGCTGGTCTCCAGCCTCCCTGCAGGACTGCGGGGATGATGGGATTGTTTTGTGACGCACCAAAGGGGCATCGCTTACTGGGTCAGTGTTAACCCTGCAAACGCATGCACATAAGAGGGTACAGAATGAAACTCACCCAGATAAAGGGAAAGGCTGTGGTCTCAGCCTGTGACCCTCTAGTCCTGTAAGCTGACCCAGGCTGCCCTAGTTCACTCCCACTTTGCGGAGGCTGGTGGGCTGGGCATGACCAGCTCCATTTGGGGCCTCATGTTTCTAGGTTTTAACAGCTGGGCATCACCTCATCCCCATTCTGGAGCCGCCTGCTGATAATACAAGTCATACGATGAGCCCACCTGCACTGCTGTTGGGTGGGCACCCAGGGGAATCTGGAGGACTCAGCAGAGGGGTGGTTTCTGCACCTCAAGAGTCACATTTTGGTGGAATTTTTGTGGCAGAACAGACTACTTGCAGATGGAAATGCTGCGTGTCTGTGGGTCTGAAGTGGTCAGGCTCTTGAGAATGAAGCTGGAGTGACCTTTGTTCCAGTAATACCCAGGTGCAGGCACAGGAGTTCCCCTTGTGGGGACCCTGAATTTCTCTGTGGGAGGGGCTTAGGGTCCTATGTGTAACCACCTGCTGGGTCCTGCCCACCTGACATTCGCACCTTCACTCATTCTTTCATCGACTCCTTCCCTATTCTTTCATTCACTTATTCACTCACTCATCCATTTACTCCATCATCTTGTCACCCACTCATTCATCCACACAATCAATCATTCATCCACGCAACAATCATTCATTCGCAACTGTCCTTTGCTCCTCCACACATTCATCTACTCACTCACTCATAATTTGTCATTCATAATATGCCCATTCATTCTGCCACTCATTCCTGATCAACTCATTCATTAATCCACTCATTCAAAATTTATTCATTCATAATTGATCCATTCATTCCCTCATTCAGGATCACCCACTCACTCATTCACCCTTATCACTCATTCACCCAATCATTCCTTCTTAGTTTATTCATTCATTGTTCACCATCTATTCCTTCATTGCCTCATTACTCATTCATAATCCATCCACTCATTCATTCTTTCACTTCTTCACTCACCACTCACATTTCTTCATTCACTCATTTCTTCGCACTCACTTCTTCCTTCATTTGCTCCAGAATCCTCTCAGTGGATCAAAGAGACATTTGGAACAGTAGGGCTGTGCACAACCGGAAGTCACAGAGGGACTCGCCTTGATTTCTCCTTGTGCGTGTTCTCCCAACTACCACCTCCCCAGCTTCAGTCAGGGACCTTCTCGGAGCTCCTGCAGCAGAGTCCAGACCCACTGGCTGACAGGACAGGTCCTGCGGGGTGAGAGTGGGTGCTGACCCCCACAGGCCCACCACCCCAGACTGGAGGCCCCACATCTGGGGGCCCTAATGCTCCCCTTCTTTTAGGAGAGGAACCCTGCTGGTTTGTTCTCAAAGCCACAATGCCTGTGCAGGAGAAAACCCTTGTTTTACTGAAAATCTCATTTCCTCCCCCAGGTGAGTGCTCTTAGCAGTTCCCCTGCCTGCCCTGCAGCATGGATACCACAGACTGGATGTCCTGCCTGTGCCCCCAGCTCTGGGACATGCCCCTCCAGCACCTGTCTATTCCAGGTGAGTCCGTCAGGTCTGGGGTGTGGGGGGGCACCAGCTGCAGGGCCCCGTCTCAGAGTGGGGAAATCCACAGACCACAGACGTGAGTGGGTGCACAGTCCTACTCATGTGCAGACATATACTGATGCCCACTCACAACAGGGCCCGCACAGACACACACCCATGCAGTTATGTGCATGCACACACTGTCCTTCCTTCAGTGCTTCACTCCAGTGTGGGCAGAAGGAGTGGAGGACCCAGGAAGCATTACTTTGGGGTGCTGCCTGTCATTGGGGTTTAGGGATAATTCTCCCCGCAGTCACTCTGTCCCCTGTAGGCTGCCTGCTTGGGAACCACAGGTCTTGCATCCCTGGTTCTTGTCCATTTTCACATTGGACCCCAGGGAGCAGAGCCCCCGGGGAGCAGGACCCCTCGGGGACAACTCCCAGTGCCTCAGGGCCTTTCCATCCAAGTATGGAGACTGACACGAGCCCCTTATAATTCCACGGAGAGCTGCAGAGCTGCCCTGGGCAGATATGAAGGGGCCCACGGGATCCCCACCAGCAGGCAGGGCCCAGTGGGCCTCCTGGGACACTGGATGTCAGACTTGTGGTGTCAGAACGGGGGGCAATTGTCTGTTGTTTGACTAAGTGGACGTGAGTTTGGGGCGCCCCGACCATCCGGATGGAGGCTGGATGAGGGCAGGCAGGCAGGCAGAGAGGTGGAGGGAGCCCTTAATTACTATTCCCCTGTTCACCTGCCCCCAGCCCAGGTGGTGAACCCAGGACCTTGGGACTTACAGGACTGCACTTGCTGGGAAGTTGCAGGCCCATCACACTCCTCCAGGGCGCCCCACTCTCCCTCAGCGCCCCCTGTCCTGAGAGCGGGCTGCCCCACCAGGGCTTGCCATGACAAATTCTCACCACTGCTTCTCTCTTATGGTTTATAATGAGAACACATTTCTGACATGTGCACAGATATGGTTTTCATTATAAATCACAACGACATCCTCACAGGTAATGACTGACATCCTCAGGCTGGATGACGTCCGCTCTCAGGGTAGGCCCATCAGCCCTCCTAGAGATTGTCAGCCCCAGCAGAGCACCTCGGGTTCCTGCAACTTGCACCTCTCACCTGGTCTGCCCTTGGGTTTCTCTTGGGTTTGCAGTACATTCACCATGAGCCCAAGTCCACTATCACATGGTTCAGTGTCTGACGTCCCCACACCCACCTGGAAAGGGTGCTCTCTCCTGTTCCTCCCTTGTGCTCTCTGTGGCTGTGGACACTGTCACATCCGGCACCCAGCCCTGTCCTTTCTATCCAGTGGATGCGGCATAGACCCTGTGATCTCTGACTTTCAGCCTGGCCCCCTCTGTCACATTGCTGTCTGTGGCCACGGTCCCTCCACGAGGACATGTAAGTGATGTGCAGAGATGGGAACAGAAAAAGGAATCACAGGAAATGCTGGCGGCAAAGCCTGGTGGCTCAGGTGGCTGACCTGTGTGGACCATGTAGGTCCCTGGATCTGGGTTCAAGACCCGGGGATGGGCTGACGACAAACCAAAGTAAACAACTGAAGTGTTTCTTTCTTCTCTGTCTTCAGTCTTCCCTACAACATCAACCTGATAAAACACTCCATTCAGACCAGTGGTCCGGGGGTCAGCGGGGATGAGAAGATGGGGCACAGGATTTGAGGGCAGGGAAATGACACTGTGTGGCCCTATCATGATGGGTATGGGTTGTCATACTTTTTCAAAACACAGAGTGTGCATGTGGACTCTGGGTGGGGTCATCTGTTATCACAGAAGTGCCGTCTGCGGACACTGAAGACAGGGAGGCCACACCTAGGCCCCTTTTGCTTGATTTAGCTGAGAAATTATAAGTGTCCCACATAAAAGACTTTAATGAAGAGGAGGGGCTGACACCCTCTGCAGTGGGTGCACCTGGGACACTTACTCCCCAAGTCAAGCGGAGCCCCTGAGGGCTGCACAGGATGCCCAACTGCATGGGTCACAGTGGAGACTGACTGACGGCGACTCTGACGGCCTCCTTTGCAGGCAATGGCAATCTTCTACAACCGGACAGGCCCCCACCCTGCCAGTCTTGGCGCCATGCTCCCAGCGACCAGGACTGCCATGGGGACTTATGACCCTGCTTTGTCCTGTCCCCAGCCTAGGACAAGGAGGGTCTTCCTCACTGGGAAGGAGCATGTGTTGGGAGGAAGCTTTGCTGGATGAGACCGCGGATGACAGATGGGCAAGTGAGGCTGCTCAGGGAGGGTTGAGTGGACACAGAGCAGCAGGTCTAGGGGCCGGAGAAAAGGGGCAGGGGACGGGAGGGGAGATGGGGGGTGATGGGAGGTGGGAGGGTGACAGGGGAGGGCTGATTGGAGGGGAAAAGGGGTGAGAGATGGGGAGACAGGAGTCAGTGAGGGGGCACAGGGTGGAGGATGGGAGAGGGGAGGGAGCGAGGGTGGAGTGGGGAGAGGGTAAGGGATGACAAGGGAGGGGAGGCGTGATGGGGAATGGTGATGGGAGGGGGCGAGAGGGAAGGGGTGACAGTGTAGGGAGTAATAAGGGGATGACGGGGAGAGGGGTTAAAAGAGGTAGGTTAGGGGGAGAGGGGACGGGACTGCAGAAGGGGACAGAGGTATAACAGGGAGAAGCTGACCCCTAAGTCGAGAACTTACACACGTGACAGGGTCGTGAGAGTCAAGCAGACCGGAATCAGGTCCCGGAGAGAAGACGGAATCCCGCCCCCAAGAGGAGGTCTCAAAAGACTCCGCCCATCAGTGGCGGCCGAGGAGCCCCGCCCCCAGGGCGCTCTGACCTATGGAGCCAGGCTAAGTCCCGCCCTCAGGACGCCCCACGTAGAGGTAGCAGCCCTCGAGCTCCGCCCCAGCCCCAGCTCAGGAGTGATGACCCTTGGAGCCCAGTCCCCCAAGGTCTGATGCACTACTGCTCTAGATAACAGTCCTCAGAGCCTGCCCCATAGCTCTGACCCAAGGCCGTCTAAGTCCGCCCCCAAGACTCTGGCCTATGACTGCCCTCCGAGCCACGCCCCAAAGACCCTCAAACTATTCTTTGGATGGCTGCGTGGCGAGCCCCAGGGCTTCCAGACTGCCCTATCGGTGGGTGCACTCCGAGTCCCGTACCCACACTGTTCTACGGGTGGCTGCGCTCCGAACCCCATCCCCGACGCCCTCTCCCGGCATCCACGCTCCCGCACCTCTGGTCAGACGCCGCTATCCGGGCCCCCATTTGACATCAGGATGCACGGGCGGCAAGGTGTCCCGCTGCAGCAACTCCTCTTCTTCCTTCTCATCTGGCTCCTCTTCTTCCGTTCCTGCGAAGCCGCTTGCCCGGGATTTTCGTCCCTCCAGGCCACGCCCCCCACCCTAGGGCCCCGGGGCCAAGGGCGGCGAGCGCGTGCTCCAGACAAGGCTGCGGCAGAAGCGGCGCGACTCCCAGAGCCGGGGGACAGAGGACCTGGCTAGAAAATCGGCCCCGGGCGCACGTAAGCTTGCAGGGCCAATAATGCGGATCCGAGCCAGGGCGTGGCCTGAACGGCGTGCTCGGCCCCTCATTGATCCCTGGAGTCACGTGCTAGGCGCCACCGCCAGGCGGTGGGCTAGGGGCCCTGCCAGGAGCGCACTGAACGCGGACGCCAGCTAAGCCCCAGCGCGGGTGCGACGGGTGCATGGACGGCTCCGGACCCGCCCGCCCGCTGGCTCCTGCGTCCCGCTCCTGCCTCTGCGGGATGTCCTCGAATGCCGAGAGCCTGGAATTAAGCCATAGGGTCCGAGTGCCGCCCACGGTTCTCAGATCGTGCTCCGGGAAGGTATGAGGGCGGACTCGGGTCCTAGATCAGTCTCAGGGCGAGTCTGAGTGTGTCCCGGGTACCCGAACCGGGGTTCCCAAAGCTGCTTTGTCAGCCAGTGTGGCCCCAGGGGCCCAGGCCCTGCTTTGAGTCCGGCTGTCCCGGCAGTCCCAACAGGGCTTGAGCGGCCACATCCAGGCTTGGGGGTTCCGAGGTCAGCTGCTGGCCACGTGTGACCGAGGGTCTTGCTTCAGGGGTCCCGCAGCTGGAATTGGCCCGCCGGTCGGCTCTGGGGTCCCAGATTCTGCGCCGTGGTCACGTCCAGCCTGGACTCCCAGGCCCCGCGTGGCTCAGAAACTGTTGTGCGTTCCGTGCAAAGCGGGAGGTGGGTTCTTTCCAAAGAGCCCGCCATTCAGACATCATTCTGTTCTGTGAAAGGTAGCAGATGTCCGAAGGGCCTGAGGATTCTTGCTCTCTCCATACCTAGTGCTTTAGGTGCTGTTACCTACACTGAGCACAGCCGACCTGAGCGTGTGTAATCCCCCAAGCGTTCAAGGTCCGTCCGTGGCGCCAGGAATGATTATTTCTTTTTCCTTACTGCTCACCTGGACGGCGCAGGTGTTCGTGGGTGGTTTTCCATCGCCCCCCTTCCTCTGGGCACCGTGTCACCGGCACACGGGTAACACAAAGTGTAGTTTCTGAGTGGCGTTGTGAGTGCGGACTGGCCGCCAGGGGGGGCCGGTTACCCTCAGTCCGGGGTGGGGCAGGTGTGGGAGGGCGCTGTGCGGAAGCCTGGAGTTCGCGCTTCTGCTGCGGGGCCGCAGCTGCGGCGGGTTTGTGTGGGGAAGGTTGATAAACACCTGAGTGTGGTCACCTGCGCACGCAGCTCACGAGAGCGGGCGGCGAGAGGAGCAGACCGGGTAGTTGAGGCGCGCGGAGGAAGGTAGGAGGCTGCTTGTGGCTCCTTAGGGGCGCGCAGTGCTGGATGCAGCCAAGGAGCGGGGGTGCCCGGGCGTACCTGGACGAGGCCGCAGGGGTGATGACGGTAGTGGGGCGCACAGGGAAGCGCGGCTGCATGAGGCAGGGGTGTTGCCGTGCAAGGGGGTCGCTGTTGTTCCGGAGGAGCAGGTAGACACCTGGTGGAGGGCGCACGGTGGGTGCGTGGGGCATGTGGGGGTGTCAGAAATGTCCCCCAGAGGGGCACCGGGCAGGAGGCCCCCGCAGGGCTGTGGGACACGGGGTGCAGGAGATGGAGGGGGCACAGAGGTGAAGGACCGTGAGGCACCCGGTGGTGGGGGGTGCAGAAGGCATGGGTTGGGGGAACCGGCACAGACTGGGTGTTGTGGCCCAGAGGTGCAGGAGGCAGATTTGGGGGCACAACATGAAGGCGTGGATACCAGGAGCAGTTTAGCATTTGAGGGACTCAGTGTTAGGGTGTGGTGCACTGTGGGTGCATGGGGCATATAGGGGTGTGGGGGTGTCATGGTGCGGAGGGGCGCCAGGCGGAAGATGCAGCGCTGGGGGCGCTCCTGCTACTACAGGTGTGCCTTGTGCAGGGCCCGTGATAACTTGCAGGTGGGGCTCGGGCCATTAAAGAATCTCCTAAATGCTAACTGGGAAGCAGGAGCACCTGTCGGACGCGGGGATCTCGCTGCCCCAGCCAGTGGGGTTCAGCTTCCCTCCATCCTTAGATACTTCCGGGAGTTGCCCAAGGGCAGCAGGTGGGCTGTGTGTGCCTCTGCTGGGTCTGAGTCTGCTGGGACTGCTATGCATGCAGAAGGCTTTGGCAAATACTGGAGTCCTTTCAGCTTACGCCCGGCAGCTTTGTGGTGAAGGGTGTGAGGTGCGTGCCCGTGTTACTGTGACAGGACAGAGCTCTGTCCTGTTGCTCCTCTGTTGGATGTGGTGGCTTTCATCAATGTCTGTGGTCCACACTTAAACCTGAGGATCCTAAATTTCCAAGCAGCGTGAGCTGGCAGGCCACCTGGGCCTGCCCAGCGGCCTGTATCCCAGGCTCGGAGGCTCTATTGTGATGCCCTGTGTTACCATGAGCCAGGGTTTCCTGAAGCTGGGGACATGGGATGCGTGTCTCACCCTGTTACCTGTCAGCATCTGCAGCCTCCCACCCGATCTCCTGTTCTCTCACATGTGGGGGCTGCAGCTTGGTGGAGGGTTGTAGGACGGGCTCGCCTGTTTCCAGGTTCCCTGGCACGCTGCTCCCAGCCCTTGGGTGATGACCAGTTGTGGACAAGGGTGGTGGATTTGCACACAGGGGCCTCAGGTGTGTTTGGGGCCACCATGCAGGGTGAAGGGATGTTGGGGCCTTGGGGGTCAGCTGGGAAGCAGACGGTCCCTAGAAGGTGCCTCAGCTAGACCAGTCCCCTTCCATGTCAGACACCGCCACTGCCCTGGGTCCCCCTGCGGCTTTTCTGAAAGCACAAGGACCAGCTGCACTGGCTCCTCTGTGGGCCCTTCTGCCCCAGCCACTGCGTACCCACACCACCATACCTGGTCAACAGCTAGACGCCAGGGTTCAGCCAGAGGACCTGGCAATGATGTAAGGACCCCAACCCTCTGGGTCCTCCCAGCTATTGCCAACAGGCCCTGCCTCTCACCAGCCTCACCTCTCAGGACCCGCCCCTGTCCAGAGATACCAGGGAACTGGACCCCTGGTGGCTTCGGGCTGGTCTAAGGTTTTACTGGCTGAGCTAGCAGGTTTGACCAGGATCCCAGGGGCAGGGGCTCCAGGATGCTGCGCAGCTGTGTCCAACAGAGGGACAGGGATCTCCCTGGTGTGTCCCCAAGGGATAGGTGTACTGGCCTCACCCAGGGTGACTGGTCTGAGTGGCAAAGGTTGCCAAGGGCCCAAGGTGATGGCATGTCGGGGGAGTGAGATGGTGTATGTGGGTCACAGGTGGGGAATCCAGTGCAGCCTGGGTGCAGGTGCCCACCACCAGGGATGCAGGTGCCCACTGCCTGCTGCCTCGCATTTCTTCGAGATCCTCACCGTGTTCCTGAGTCCCACCCGCCTGGACCTGACCCTCCCGACCCTGCTGATGTCCCCAGTCTCCCCATCACTTTCCTGGACACGAGTCTACTCTCGTCTGAGCATGGGAGGGAGGGGCTCCTGGCCCACCCATGTTCTAAGCGCTCTACTCCCTCGTGTTGGTTGGCCTGTGGAGGCCGGGAGGGAGCTCCCTGCCACACCCTCTGCCAGCCTGTGCACTGCAGACCCGGATGGGGTCCAGAACATGAGCCACAGACAGGAGGCTGCCCCTAACAGGTTGGACACCATAGGTCAGCGGGGTCTGGGTGGTGGGCCCCGGCATGTCTCCTGACTGCTCGCCCCTGCAGGGCTCCAGGGGCGATGCTCCACTTGATCACCAGGCCCCGTGGCTGACAAGTATCACCAGGTCACAGCATCTCGAAGACTGGAGCTCTGGGGCCTGCAGAGGGGTCGCAGGCCGCATCTCTGAGTGAGGCTGTCACCATGGCAGGTCTGTCCTAGCAGCACATTCCTGGAGTTCCCAGCACTTGCGCGCAGAGGCGGAGGGGCTCCCTGGTCAGCACTGCCTGCCCTGTGGTGGAATGGTGCACCTGCACCCACGCAGGTGCATCCCTTATTCCAGGCAGGCCATCCTCCAGGAATGCACCATCGTCTTCAGTCTCCCTCTCTGTCTCGGGGCTGCCTGCAGCTGCCGAAGAATCACAGTAGTGTCAAATGCCGCTGGGTGCTGGGTCCTGTCCCCCTTAGCCGCACCCCCATCTGTCTGTACCCGCACCCCCTATCCCCATGCCTCCACTTTCACCAGCCCGTGGTTCACTTCACGGTCCTGCCCCAGGGATGGGCTCCACCTGAGTCAACAGGGACAGAGGCCAGGGTGAGGGTGGGTCTTTTGGGACTGGCTTTGTCCTGCTCTTGGGTGGTGGAGCGTGGCTGGTGCTGATAGCTGTCCCCTGTCTCCCTAGGGACGTGCTTGATGATGGTCTCCTGTGCTGAGACCTCTAACAAAGACATGGGTGGGCGGGTCCGCAGTCGTGGTTTGCCCTGGGTGGGGGCTGGAGGAACAGCCGATCCTGACATTCCCATTTCTGAGGGGAGAAGCTGGGGACACAGCAGCCTCCGCACCTGGTGTGGAGACCCCAGGGCCAGCCGTCCTCACTGACTGGGGCTGCCCTTTGCCTGTGGGGTAGGTTGAGACCTCATGCTGTCCCCTGTGCTGGGTTTGGCCTATAGAAGATTCTAGAACCAGCTGTTCCCCACTGGGAATGCTCTTGTGGGTGCCTGGCTGCATTGACAGGCCTCACTGCTAGGAGACATGCCTGGGGCTGCCCCACCTACAACTCCTATGCTAGTGACAAGTCCCAGCACCTCCCTGGGACTTGGAGGGGAACTGAAGCCTAGACACTGGAGCGTCCCCTTCACACCTGTGAGGGAGGATGCCCCGGGTTCACCGGGAACACTGTACATGTTGCCAGAAGTTGGAGTTCACCCAGGCAAGTTTGGGGGTCCATGTGGCTGGATGTGGTGACCCTCTCCTGCCCTCCCATTATCCCCTCACCCCCGTCTTTAAAGAAGGTTCAGTATTGTAAGAACCAGCCAGGGAGTGTCCCTCTGCTGCCCTGGGCCTGTGACCCTGAAACCCCCTTCTCCTGCAAGTATCGCCCTATGTGCCTTCCTGCCAGTGGTTTGCTGAGCCGGGGGTGGGCCACACGTCAATCAATCCGTGGCTGAAAGTCCTTAAATATTTTATTTGAAAACACAAACGTGATCCGTTGAAACGTCGAAACAGAGCTGCACAGGAACACAAGTTACCTTTACATGTCTGTACATTTACAGGAATCAGGTCAGAAGGCCTCGTGGGGCATCCGTGCAGTCGGTGTGTCTAGGTCTAGGGTCCTGACAGAGGAGCCCTGCTGGACCCCCAGGTCCTCTGGGAGCCGCCGCCGGATGGGTGATCTGACCCCTAAACCGCAGTGCTGGCGCACCTGACTTATTTTAGAAGGGCAGGGCAGGGAGCCCTGGACTGTGTCCCCTAGCCAGGTTCTGCCCGGAGTCCTCATCCGCACTGAGCGCTTGGACTGCCCATGGGGAGTTACCCGTCCCTTCGAATATACATGCCTAGACCGACGGCGCAGCCCTGCGGGTTGTCTCGGGGCGCAGACAGTGCGGGGGCTCAGGACAGCGGCAAGATCGTCGTCCCCACACTTAGCTCCAAGTCGCCCAGGGGGCTCGGCGCCTCGAAGAAGGGCTTCCGCTCCACGGGGCTCAGTTCGGCGGTATACCTGCAAGAGCGCCACCCGGTGAGCGCTGGGCACCAGCAGATGGCATCCAAGGGGAGCGACTGTGACCCGGCTGAGGATGGCACGGCCCCTACCGCGCATCGGCGGGTCACCCAGATGCAGGCGCTGACCGCCCACGCTGCACCAAGTATCGCGAGAAGAGGCGCCAATGGGAACTCTGCGCAGCAACTAGCTGCGGGGAACTCTGGAGATCACAAGCACCCTGACCTGACAGGAGACCAGAATCCGGGTCAGACCCGCCCACATGCCGGCACAGGCACCAGGAGCCGCGTGTCTCTGCACCACCCATGAGGAGACATGGAGGGCTGCGGCCACTCCCACTGCGCTCGGGGGCACCCCGCATTGAGCCACGCGAGCCACAGCGCCAGCCGCAGAGGCCAAAATCCAGTTTGGCCCGAGGACGCCCAGTCGTGAAGGGACAGGCTGCAACTCAGTGCCCACGGGAGGTCGGCACTGGCGCTGCTGCAGGGCTGGGTGAATGCGCCAGAGCCCCGGCCCCAGCGTGGAGGGGCTGCAGGCCAGGTGCACAGAAGGAGACCCCAAGCCAAGGCCATGGTTTGAGCAGTGACGCACACCTCAGGGACGTGCTGACCTCATGCGGGGCACAGGGCCTCCGTGATCGGTAGGAATCCCGTGTGGTGGGAGGCAGGGGATAGGAAGTACACATGGGGACACGCAGGACAGGGAACCGAAGGAACCATCAAAAGAAAGACTGCCCCACCTGTAGGGCCGGCCTCACTGCCAGGTGCTGTGGAGACCTGCCTGCACCATGTCCCTGTCCTCAACCAGACCCCTGACGCCTGTCATAAAGGGATCAGCGGAGCCACGTGCCCCAGCCGGAGGCCAATCTGCAAGGCCAGCTCTTTTCTGGGGCTTCCGACATCGCCCAGGCCCACCTCCCGGACCAGCATGTGCCCAGGGGTTTTTGTCTGATGCTAAAGGCCTCCAGTTTACACTCCCTCTCCTCCGCCACCAGCAAGTCACACTGGGGCCCTCAGGCCTTGGGAGCACCTTGGGATGACACAGACCCAGGCTGCCCGCTTCCTGTGTCCCTAGGTGTCTTTCAGACTGAGTCCGCTGAGGCAGCCGGGCCCCTACAGATGTCCCTACAGGTCAGCACCAGAAGCAGAAGCTGTCCATAGTAGGTCCCAGGCTGGGACTGTTGTGAGCCGGGAAAGCTAGAGAGGCTCCTGCGTCATTTAGGGACACAGGCCATCTACCATCTCCTCACATCGCAGGACCCTTTTCTCTCTGACATAACCCTTTCCCCACAGCTCCCAGCTCTCCCTTTACCCTGCCCCCTCCTCACACAGCTCCCTGACCCTCCTCTCCGAAGCTGTCACCTCTCCTCCTCTGACATTCATAGCCTCCACGCACCCTTACTCCCCCGGCCTATGCACACTGGGACCCCTACTCCCCGCCCACCACCACCCCGTCACCCCCCCCACGCTACTCCCTCCCACAGCTTCCAGCCCCGCCCCTGCAGGCACCCCCCCTCCCTACTGCTCCACCACTCACCCTTCGTCCCAGGGCTCCCCGGTCTCCTCCGCCACCAGGATGTCGTACTCT
>RJWH01011225.1:0-13201 GCA_004363575.1 Solenodon paradoxus | reverse complement strand
GTACAGGAAAGACTAGGAGTACTATGGATTTAGTGTCCCAGAGAGCATTTTCCATGAGGATAAATATCCAGGATTCCTTATCTCTTGGTCAGAGACAATTCTGAGCTATGTTCCAAAGACTTCCAGCAAGACTCAATCCCTACCCTCTTACTGATACTACCTGGGATCGCTCCCCTAATAAACCGCTTGCACTTAAATTCCTGCTTGAGTGTTTCATTATGGTGCAACCCAGCTTAACAGAACACCATACTCCCTTGCCTCCACTTCTAAACTTAGTTCAGTATTAATCTGAAATGTTACCCAGTTCATATTCCAACCACTGTACTCTTCTACAACATCGTTAATTGACAACAACCAGACTCTGCTTATACAATTCCAGAAAAACAGTGCTTAATATTAGCACTACCTACTTCAACTGAGAATAGTGCTGCTATCTGTGAACTAGTTCTTATGTGTATTGAGTTCTTATATTATTTTCAAATAAGTTAAAATTGTTCATTATAGCTTAGTTCGTTAGAGATAAAATGGCTATTTTCTCATCTATTACCAACATTTTGCATATTGCAAGAGCTAGCCTGTCCTCCCAAGGTCTTCCTTATTCCATTCTATTCAGTGTTTAGTTGTGTAGGTACCTGGTTAAGAGAACAAAAACTCTGGAAACAACTTCAAGATTTCTCTTATATAGTCTCCCTTCTTGAGAAAAAGTTATAACTCAATCATCAAAGGCAAATAGTAAAACTACATAAATCTGTGCTCAGTATAATTTTTCTACTTTTATCTGGTCCCCGCCCAGAAATATGTACCCCTATCTCCTTACTGCTGTTCTGTTTCCTAATATGAAGCAGAAAAAGAAGGCTAATTGAAATTCATCTATGGTATGGAAATTTTAGTAAAATATTAAAATTGATTTTTGGGGGGACTCATAATTTTAGGTTTTGGTGATGATGAAAAGCACCCAGATCTGGGGGAAAAAAGAAATATGATTGCTGTCTAATTCTATGATCTCTTTAAGAGTAGAAAATATGTCTTTTTCCTTTGAAAAAAAAAGTCCAAATTTGAAGGACTCAAAATTAACATGGAACTACTTCTTTCATAAGTGTTAGTCTTATCAGCTTTCAAAAAAATGAACTACTTTACATCATTATGTACAAATTTACATCATTATGTAAATGTTATCTATCCATCTCTAAACCTTTCATGAAGAGTTCATCTTTTATTCATATTGTGATTGTGTTGTGTGCTGGACATTTTGTGCCATGTTCAAGACAGTCACTTTGGAGAGGGACATCTTAAGAATTTTATTTTCCTGGTTTCCTGTTATGATCTTATAAAGTTGTTGAACTTAACCTCACATAGCAAAGTGTCCTTACCGTTAATTTTTCCAAGTATGTATCTCCTAGGCTATTCTAACAGCCTCTCCTATTTAAAAACTGTTTTCTTTTTATTAAGTTCAACCGTTAGCCAGATTGAAGAATGTACCACAACAGCAGATGTTGCTCCTTTCTCCGTCACTGTACATCAGGTGACGTATTACTCTCCCCTTACTCACCTGTTCTTATGAAATTATTTTATGTTATCATTTGCACCTAAGACATACTAAAAGAAAATAAAGAGGTTTCTTTAGCTGATATGAAGCAAAAGGTCTTGTCCATTGTCATATTTTAAAAATCAAGTTAATCTGTGAGATATTTGGAGGTAGGAATGCTGTTCCTCCTGCCCTCTGAATCATCTGTGATTACTCAATCACCTACATAGAAAGCAGGTCCTATTTCATAACTTCTGGGAACACTGGAAAATTCTTAGGATGTTCCCAAGATCAGTGCTGGGATAAACTGAAAGTCCAAATATTAGTAATGCTAAGTTAAGGTTATGAGATTTGCTCCTTTAAAATCTGCTCTGAAAGTTTGTCTTGCTCCCCAAAAAGGATGTGCAGAATGCAGGAAGTCTCCTCACTGTAACAAGAATACTTATATGGGGGTAGGGGAAAGCAAGGATGTTACAGGGATATAATAATCATCCTGCTTCACAGACAGCATTAATACAATGTCTTCCCAAGTCACTTATCATTACAAGTCCAGTGGTTTCACATTTAAAACATAGAATTTATAAAATTAACACAGCATTTAATTAAGACCCTGAGTATAGTTTTCAATCTTCATTCTCTCCCAAATGGACATTCGTTGAGGTTTCTCTGGAGTCCCATACCGGATTAGTTACGATGCTTTTGTTATAGTGTTTTCCAAATACTCTTGGAAAATGAAGCAATATTTAGTGGCTTATAAAATTTTTCCAGTAGGGATCAAAGAAATTCTATGCCATAACAGTACTGAGGCTTCAGTCCTGGTGGTTTTCAATCCCTTTCTCTCTTTAGTTCATTCCAGCCCATCCTGTTGGTCCCATCCATGTGCACAGAGAGCTATCCAGTTAGAATCTTCTAATTACAGACCAGTACTGATCCAAGGTCTATTTGTGTTTGTTAAGCACACACTGTCTCTAATCCTGCAGAGAATATTCCCCTGTACTGATGATTAAAATGTTTTCATATTCACAAATGTCCTTTGTGGGTAAGGCTCATCATTACCTCCTCCTCCCCTCCCACCTTTTTTCTTGGTGCTTTCCACTTCCACGCTTCTTTTTGTCTTCGCCCACTGGTGACTCCACCATGTCTTATTTTCCTGACATTCTTGAAGCCTAACACTGTCTCCTTGTTCTTCATAGACCTCTCATCCACCACCTCCATAAACATATCTCACATCTCCAAATAACTTATTTTTCACCTTTAGCCTTCTAGAATCTCCAAAAGGAAGTACTTCACAGCAGGGTGTCTAGATGTTTTCAAATCTTCAGTTTTTCCTGCGAACAACTCACACAGGAGCCTGTCATAATAATTTTGCTCTGTGTAATTTAGTCATACTGCATTTCCCTTAGAAAGAATCTCAAAAATTCATTATTCTACCTTGTTTCATTTCTTTTTCTTATATTTCTTTCATGGAATCAAAATGCATTTTAGAACTTCTTTTCATTTTCTAATATTATAAACACAGAGGCAAGGGGGAAAAAGGCAGCAAGGCTTTTTCTTTCCTTCCTCTAAAAGGAACCCAGAACTGATAGCATGAGAGATTCAGTCCAATTTAAGCTCTACTGAAAGTACAGTGTAGGCTTGTGGTATTCTATAAATAGTAGCCACGTTTCCCAAAGCTGTCCATGGTTTATACACAGAACCCCAATTAAACTCAAAACAGCTGAAGGAATAAACCTGTCAAAGAAAATTCATTTATAGTGAACCAAGCAGGTTAGACTATGGAATAAGTCAAATTCTAATTTTATTAAAGTCATTGAGCTTCTGTGTTTTGGTGAGATCAAGTTCTAATAATAAACCCATCTGATTTCAGATACTCTCACATTCAAACTTGTTTTATTTTATCAGTGCTTGGTAGAAAAAAGTTTTTATGAGATCACACATTAAGGGCAATCAAAAGTAAATAAAAGTTTTAAAAAGCATTAAAATTGGATAGTTTTATTTCCTATGTGTACTAACATCATGCCATATAGGATTATCCCATTTTCATACCAACTTTCAAATCACCACTATTCTTTCAGGAAAGGACCATGGATAGCCTTCTAAATTTGGCCTTGAATTTTTTAAGAGCAAATTTTGCAAAATAATTTCGGAGAGAGGTTACTCGTTTTCCCTGCCCATTAGTATTTCTGTTCAGTGTCTTAAAAACATCTATTTTGATAATCAGTTCAGATTCATTTAGACACATACCAGATAGGTAGAAAGATATCTTGTAATTTATTAGAACTTAAAGACCAAAAAAAAATAGAAATGCAATGTCAAGTTGTGAATATTTTAGAACTCACTGTACAAGTTATTTCTAAATATTTACAGTAACAGTTTTTCTTAAGTACAGTTAGTATGTGAACAGCATAGTAGGTGAATCTTGGCCCCTTTACACTCATTTACATGATTTCATCAATTATTTTTCATCTAACTGTGTTTACCTCTTTCATTTTGCATCTATTAAAAAACTAAGGTTTTTTACTGAGTTTTTTCTGGCTTCCAAACAATGAGCATGAATTCTTCATCCAGTCAATCACCTTACTAAGCATTGATTGCCACAATATTTCTGCCTTCAACTTCCTTTTGGAACATGCATTACCTTTCTTGCTATTTAAAATCATGAAATATTACTGATATAATCATTTAGCCAGAGGTAGTGAATACAGTTCTATAAAATGAAACAACAGGGTATGACTTCTTTGAAAAAATTTAAATCCTTTAAAATTGGCTCCCTTAGGAGTTTATTAACCCTTCATTCATATCTTTTGAATATTCTATATAAAACACAGTATACTGTTTATATAACCTCTGGACTATTTTATTCTTTAATGAACAAAGACTAAAGCCAAAGAAGGAGAGAGATTATCTTTCAGGGGCGATATTTGATAACATAGTGAACATTTTAATTTCTTTCTGAGCACTGACAAATTGCCTGTATATAGGGCAAGTGGTTCTTCATTCATTAATTTTTCAGATTGTTATTAAGTCCAGTCTGCACCAGCTATTGTGCTAGGTACTGAGGTATACAGTTATTAAAGACAATTCTTCACTCAAGTAGTATCTAAGATAGTGCATAGAGACAAAAATATAATTATTATATGTTATTACGAATTATAAACAAGTTAAGGATCCAGTGCCACTTTAAGGATTGAGGAAAGGCCTCTTCAGGACAAAAGGAGTAGAAGTAAAGCGGGCAAGAAAGGCAGAATGGTACTCCAAAAATTGGAACAGCATATACAAAGATACAGACACTAGAATAAACTGTATGTGGGGGAGTGGCTAAATTTTTTTAAGGCTTCCAGCCTCTAGGGTATTTAAGATTCCAATGGTGTGCTTGCCTAAGGTTTCCCAAATGATTTATTTATGATATGATCAGTGTTAGAATAATGTATGGTAAAACAGTAAGTAGGCTTTCTACTGTAAACATATAAGGGTCACTTTAAACTTCATGTATTTTACTACTCTCAGGCTGTACTGATTTATTGGTGCATTTGATGGGAATACACAAGGTCAATTAACTGATAAACGAGTTTCAAATTATTAATATGGGGGAGAAAAGATATGTTCTTTAGGAAAAGTATTCATTTAAGACCATTGTCTTACTGGGTCTTAAACCTTAGCATTCATCCGAATCCCCTGGAGGCCTGTTAAAATACAGATTGCTGGGCCCCATCCTCAGAGATTTTGATTCTTCAGGTCTAATGAGGGGGTGAGTATTTGCATTTCAAACAAATTCCTAGGTGATGCTGATGCTGTTGGTCTGGGACTACACTAAGTGAAATGCTGATCTACAGACTATGTTGAAGAATTGCAGTCACAGGACTGAAAATATCAAATCATATGAACTCTTAGGTTTTAACCATAAATCAGAGTTTAGTGTTCCCAAAATAACAGGCTGAATTTAAGATGTTTTCTAATTAAAGCCTAAGATGTTATATTTTATTCATTCCCCAGGCTCCCACCTCCTTAACTTTGTCCCCTGGGTTTAGGAAAGCAATTTGATTTAAATAATTTATTTAGGTATTAAAACCTTATTTTTGACAAGCATACTCTCCCTTATACATGAATGCTTTTTGAAATATTCTGTTGTATGAGGAAGAATTTACTCTTAAATTTAAGCAGATGTCAACAGATATTATTCTTATGAAACTGCGCATAGAAAGTGATCTTTAAGTATTTTCTTTTCCTGGTGAAGGAGAAATCTGGCAATATAAATGTCAACCTGATCCAGATACAAGTAATTGAATTTAAATAATGAAATAAAATGTCGATATTTTCTGGGAACTTTGTCTTTTTAAAAAAATAAGGTTTTTTTTTGTTTCCCAAATCATATATGCCATTTTGGCTAAATACTTTGTGCTAATATATCCACTGAGCACATGCATAGAAACCTTCAAGTGAAACCTTCAAGCTTCACAGTAGCCTTGGGTTTTTCCAATGACAAAATGGTTGTGGTTAAACAATACAAGCAGCAAAGCTTCCCTCTCACCCCACTTTCTGTTCCCCACTTGCCTTGTTATGAAACCCTGCTGGCTCAGGGAGCCTCTGGTACAATGACTCCGCAGTTATTTTAAGTATCAGGGTGGGAGGAATGGGGGATGGGATGGACACAGGTTGAAAAATTCCCTTACTCACCTCTGGAGGAGAAAAACCCTGGGCACAATGTTACCTTATTTACCCAGCAAAAAGTGAAATCGATTAGATTTGGCTGAGGGAGCGGGCAGGAGGAAAGGGAAAAGGAGAACATTAAACTGAAAATATTTCCATCTGTAATTTTTGAAGCAAAATCATGTAGCTAGCATTAGGATTTTTTAAAAAAAATTTAATGAATACATCACTATTCATTCATCTTTTTTCCTGTTTCAATATTCTTGATAAATTGAGCTTAAATACTTGTTTAACTCTTATCTGTGCAAAAATGAGAGGACTGAGAGCAACCTAAACCAAGCTAAGTTAGAGGCAACATATTCCACTATTGGCAAATTTTCTTCGTATCTAAAAACACTGTACATAGTATTTGTGGATTTCTCTCTCTCTCTTTGTAAGGAAAGATGCACGCAGGAATGAAGGCGAGTAGGCAAGAAAAATTGGATGAAGAAGCATTTTATTTTTTCAAATATTTTATTTAGTTATTCACACTGATTGTCACGTCCAATCTCCCCAGACCTCCCCTAGGACTCAAACTCAGGGTTATGTGGCCTACACAAATTTGGAGGCTACTGATCTAACAGCTACTCCACCAGGGCACACCAATTTGTGGATCTCTTTACGAGGGGATTCTCCTAGGAAATGTTCCCACTTCAGAATTTAACTGCATTGAGCCACTTGCAAAGGGACCTCTTTCACCCGTTTTCCTCACTGCCAGACTTCTTACAACAGGTTAGGAGTTAAGAACCAGGTGCTTTTTTCCCAAAACCCTCTCAAATCATCAGATAGCAGAGAGTAGGAAGAAATGAAAATAAGTGAAATATTCACTTTCCCATATGTCAGGGTAGTGACATTCAAATCATGTAACTTAAATGTAGCCTTATAAATTTTAATCCCATGCCATAATACCTAAAGTACCATAATACCATAAATACTATAATATTTAAACAAAGTATCTCTGGGAACAGAAAAGACATTTGTCGAATGCATAATCATCAAAAATAAATGAGGCTTAAGTGGATAAGTGTGAGTATTCATGGTATAAGATATGGTTTGAAAGAATGTAATTCAAAGTAATTCTGTTTTTTTAATATACTGCAAATTGTCCGTAGCTAATGACGTCATATAATAAATTACATTTGTATTAAATGACAATATTATTGTATTTCATAAATTCTAAGGTGTAATTTTAAAAATGCTTTTACATCTAAGAAATCAGGATGAATCTGAGTCAATGGTGTATCTTGGTTTCACTGGCAATTTTTATTTTCCTTCTTAGTTGTAAGATTGCAGCTTATATTCAATGGTAGCTTTGATTTGGTGAACAAAAATCTGGTGATCTAACAAGAAGAAAGTGATCTTTAATATTTAATATAAGAAGCATTTCAACTAGCAAGACATATTTTGAGTGACTTACTGAATACAGACATTTAGTTAAATGATGGGTAGGCAAAAATTAATAGACTATATCCCTGACTTCAGAGTTAAAAATACAGAAAGGGGGAGTTACATATAAACAACTAAGTAAGTACAAAATTTGGTACTGTGGGAGTAAAAAGGAAGAAGAAAGTCATCCTGATCAAGGGATCAGAGAAAGCCCATTCTGGAAGTAATTTTGAGATGGTCTTAAAGGGTGAGAATGTTTCCACATCATGTTCATTTGGCACAGATGTGTGTGTGTGTGTGTGTGTGTGTGTGCATGTGCAAATCCACAGAGTACAGAAACGACTCAAGAAATATCGGAGTCATGGTATCTTAAACTGAATAAGGGAAATCAACTGGCAAGCCCAGTTTGAGCAGGGGTGAGGGTTCGAGAAGGATTCAGACTGATTGGTGCACCTTAAGTTTGAGGTCTTTATAAAACATCATAGTGGGTATTTGCAACTTTTGAGTTCCCATTTCCTGACTGTGTTAGTCTTGGAAGGTAGAGTACACTTCCTACCACAAAATTTACCCCCCAAAATTCAAATAGTTCCTTTTCTGCCTCTCTTGCTCCTAGGGTATGGTTATGAGAACTAGCTTTGGCTAAACAGACATGCCTGTCCTTGGGTTTTCATATGGAGCCAGGGATGTAAAAACGCAAGAGAAGAGGAGAATTATTTTGGCGGTAATAGCAACCCTAGGATTCAGTGTTCATTAAAAGTTGCAGTATCCAGCATTCTGAAGTGCTGTTTTTACCACTGTGGTTCTGCTAAATGATTTTGGCCAGAGTCCCAGCTATGAAACATCCCTACAATTTCATTTACTTTCCAACCTGGTTTTTCAGCTTTCAAAAGATACTAGAAATTGCTAATATCTTTTCAATAGCTTTTCTACTTAAACACCTAAGAGTCAGTTTCTGTAGTTTGCAAAGTATGAACCCTGGATACCATGCACATATCAGAAGATGTATGATGAGTTAAAAAATGAGTAAAAGGAGTATACAGTAGAGATGAAAGTCAGCCTACAGAACTGAAAAGGAGAATCATTTGACAAGGAATAATAACTAAAGTGAAGGAGAAAATACAAATATAGTCAAAGGAAAGAGGGAAGAAGAGAATGACATCATTTTGCTGGGGGAAGGTAGAACAAGAAAACTCAGCACATGAGAGAGAAGGAGCAGTCACAGATCTGTAGATAACACATGTCCCTGAGTGCCTACTATATACCAAGTGTCTTACATAAACTCATTTTATATTAACAAAAATGTGTTATGTACTGCAATACTGACTTCACAGATGATGAAAATGTGATGCACTAACATGTATTAAATAACTTTCTGAATTCCACATAATAAGTGGAATGATGAGGATTCAAATTCAGTTTTATCTGAATCAAACATTGCACTGCCTCCATGCCAGGAACTTTAGGAAAGGCCTGTAGATTAGCAGCCAAATAAGGCCTTAATTCAAGAGTTCTAAAACCTGGTTTCCTATTGGACAAATACAGGGAGATATGAAAACTGACACTGTGTGGATCCCACCCACAGAGTTTCCAACGTGATTGGTCTAAGGTGCAGCCTGGAGATCAGAACTTTCAAAAGTTTCCCAAGTGAATGCTTTTGAATTCATTTTATCATGTCATGATTACACTGAAACCAAAACTAGACAAGGACATCATAAAAATAAATTATAGGTCAATATCTCTGATTAATATAGATTCAAATGCTCAACAAAATATCATCAAGCCAAATTCAACAACAATAAAAGGATCATAGACCTTTATAAACTGGAATTTACTCCAGGGATATAATAATTGTTCAATATCTACAACTCCATCTCTGTGATACATCACATTAATAAAATGAAGGCTAAAAATCATGTGATCATCTCAATAGAAGCTGAAAAAATATTTGACAAGATTGACACTAATTTATTATTGAAAGAACTCAACAAAATAGGTATATATGGATCATATCTCAACATAATAAAGGCCATATGTGACAAACCCACAACTACATAATACTTAATGGTGAAAGACTGAAAGGTTTCTGTCTAAGATCAGGAACAAGACAAGGATGCCCACACTCTAACTTCTATCAACCCTCATAGTATTCGGAGTTTGATCCAGAACAGTTAGGCAGTAAAAAGAAATAAAATGCATCCAAATTGAATAGGAAGAGGCACAATTGTCTATGTTAGTGATTGACATGATATTGTACATAGAAAACCCTAAAGACTCCATTAAAATGTTAGAAACAATACAGTAACATTGAAAGCTGCAAAATCAATGCAAAAATCTGATGTATTTATTTTTAATAAAAAATTGTATTTACTTAAAAGCATTCAGAATTTCAACAAAATACATGTAATTTATTTTGCATTTATAGATGGTATTCATTAACAGCACATTTTTTCATATAAGCTGCATCAGAGACAAATGAAGATGAAAAAACTACCATTTCTATATACAGCTAATTCACGCTGTGTACCAATAAGAACATCATTTAAAATTCCATGCCAATTTATAATGCCCATACTGTATGAGGCAAGATTAGTGGCTATTGAAAAATACCACCCAAATAGGGATCGCTAAAGATACAATTGGCAAAATATACCAAAATAAGACTATAGTTTAAAAGCAAATCTTACAGAGTCTTACATAAAATGAGCAAGTTGTGTACACGGAGTTCAATGCTTTATAGACAAGAAGACTGCACTAGAACCAACTTCATCATCTTTCTTCATTTGCTAATCCTCTTCATCTTCCTTCCTTTTCTTGCTTTTTATTCAACCTTGATGACTCCCTTTTTGTTACATCAGGCTTTCCTTTAGCTCAGTATGCAACAATGTCCTTTTCATATGCTTCCCTTATTTTGGAAGATTATTTTTCACAGGACTGCTTTTCATCTTCCACATCTCTCCCCAGTTTCTTTGCATCACCGAAGAATAGGCCAGATGCTTTCCTTTGATTTGGGGGCAATACTTAGAACAAAAGCAAAAGGTCAAAGGAGGTCTATTGAGTGCATTGGGATATTTGAACTTTTTTTGCTTCCCCCTTTGGAGGGATATGAATTTTTATTTCTCTTTCATAATGGACCTTGTCTGCCTTTGCTATGTCTTCAAATTTTCCTTTCTTTTTAGCAGACATGGTCTCCCACCTCCCTGAGCACTTCTTAGAAACTCTGAGAAGTTGACTGAAGGATCTAGGTGCTTCTTCTCATGCTCTTTTTCTGGCAATTTTGCATAAAGAATGTATACGATGATTTTTTTTTGCTCTTGAACTTCTTAGGATCTCCTTTGCCCATGTATAATTATTTCTCCTCAGCAAGGAATAGAGTGCCCAATGTCCATTCGATTTTCAATTGCCCTGGCATTGCTTCTATGAAGCTTAGTGTATTGTACAGGTTGTCAAAAATCGGTTGCATTTCTATATGTAAAGAACTAACTAGTGAAAAGAGAAACAAAGACAGGAATCCCATTTATAATTGTATCAAAAAAGAATTAAATACCAAGGAATAAATTTAACCAAGGAAGAAAAAGAACTGTACAATAAAATAATAAGACATTGCTGAAATAAACTGAAGAAGGCCCAAATAAAGATATGTCATACTCATGGATAAAAAAATTAACATGGTTAAAATAGTCATTTTACCTAAAACAGTATACAAATTCAATGCAATCCCTGACAAAATTCAAATTGCATTCTTCACAGAAATAGAAGGAAAAAATAAAAATCCTAAAATTTATATGGAACTACAAAGGACTCCAAATAGGCAAAACAACCCTGAGGAAAACAGAGCAAAAAGGTATCATATTTCTTGACTTCAAACTATACTACAAAGTGATAGTCATCAAAACATGACTGCCTTAGAATAAACAAAGAAAAAGATGAATGGGACAGAACTGAGGTCCTAGGAAAAATCCACATATATATATATATATAAATATATTAGCATATGCATATACACCCAAAACTAATTTATGACAAAGAAACCAAGAGCATACACTAAAGCAAGGACAGTCTTTATGAATGATATTAGAAAAATTGGACAGTCACATGAAAAAGAATGAAACCAAACTACTGTCCAATACTATACACAAAAAACAATTCAAAATGGATTAAAAACTTGGATGTAAAATCTGAAGCTATACAATACATAGAAAGAAAACATAAGTGATACACCAACAGCAAGGGAAACAAAAAGCAAAAATAAACAATTGAGACTATATCAAACTATAAAGTTTCTTCACATTAAGAGAAACTATCATCAAAACAAAAAGACAAATAACTATTCTATACCCACTAACACTGACATAAATTTAAATGAATAAATGAACAAATACTGAAAAGTAAAAAAATGAAAAGGCACACTTCCAAATGTGAGAAGATATTTGCAAATCAAACCTGTGTAGCTGAGGTGGCTGAGATACTGGTATGTGGACCATGTAAAGCCCAAGGACCTGAGTTTGCAACTCAGGGCCAGGGTGAAATTCACAGTACATCCACACATCTACACATCCATACATACACTTATTTCCTCTCTTACTTCCTTCAAAAATGACTCTTCCTCTAAAAATTAAAATAGATCTCACGAGGAGTTACTATCCAAAATATATAAAGAGCACATACAATTCAACAACAAAAAATAAGATGAAAAATAGGCAGAGGATTTAAATAGACATTTCATCAAAGACTTATAGATGACCAACAGGCACATGAAAAGATGGCTATAATTTCTTATTATTACAACTATAAAAAACAAAACCACAATGATATATCTTATCCCTGACTTCATCAATTAGAATTATTATCAAAAAGACAATAAACAGGTGTTAGTGGGAATATGGAGAAAAAGAAATGCTTGTGCACTGTTGGTAGGAGTGTAAACAGTGCAGTTACTATGGAAAACAGTATGGACATTCCTCAAAAGAATTAAGAATAGGAATACCATATATCTAATTACTTCACTTCTGGGTATCTGCCTGAAGAATTGAAAAAAAATAATTTGAAAAGACATTATATGCACCCCTATATGTTCATTGCAGCATTATTTTACAGTAGTCAAGATACAGAAACCACCTAACTTCCCATCAACATGAACGGATAAAAAAAAAATGGTAAATACATACAATAGGATACTAGTCAGCTATAAAAACATATAAAATCTTGCCATTTGCAACAACATGGATAGATCTTGAGGGGATTACACTATGTGAAAATCATCAGATTGAGAAGGACAAATACTATATGATCTCACTCATAAGTGAAATATAAATAAACAAAGCAAATCCAAACACTTAGATACAGAGAACAGATCTGTGATTGTCAGAGTAGAAGTGTTAAATGGAGGGTAAAACAGATAAGGGTTTAGTTGTGAAAGGAAACAACTTTTTCTGGTGATTGTGAGGTAGAATACAGATATAGAAGTATATTATAATGCTGTATGTCTTAAACCTATATAATGTTATAAACAAATACTAGTTCAATAAGAAAAAATTAAATAAAAGTTTCCCTGGTGGTTCCAATGTTTAGCTAAGGTTGAGAATCACTATGACATGTGCTTTTTCA
>RJWH01011224.1:0-13203 GCA_004363575.1 Solenodon paradoxus | reverse complement strand
GAGGACACCCAAGGAGTGGCAAGTCCTGTGTGTGGAGTTATTGCAGGTAGACTCGGCACCAGTGCATCCTGGGGTGTGGTGTCATTCCAGAAGGAATTTATTGGAGATACTGGATAACAGCACATGGAAGCTTATAAGGAGAAGTACAGAGACAGAGAGATCCGTGGGAGTATAGCAACAAATGTAAACCGAGGGTAACTGAGGGAGGTACATTTTACCCAAAAATGGAATTTTCCACTTGCGCTGGAATTCCTGAGGGTTACTATGGAAATGTCTTCTCTGATAACTTTATCTTTAGCATGTCTGTGGACATAGTGGTGCCCGTTCTTGTGGGTGGTGCTGGCTTATTTTGAGCACACCTGCTGGTTACTGATCTCCTGCTGATTTATGTATCTGCTATCCTGCTTCCGTGTTCTCAAGGTCCCCAGCTTTCTCCTTTGCTGTCTCTCATGAGAGTGAGTGCAGGGGTGAGAGTGAAGGAGGAGCAGACACTTTGGACACAGGCA
This sequence comes from Solenodon paradoxus, assembly GCA_004363575.1. NCBI lineage: Eukaryota > Metazoa > Chordata > Mammalia > Eulipotyphla > Solenodontidae > Solenodon > Solenodon paradoxus. The sequence goes on along the minus strand of RJWH01011224.1, from coordinate 12,697 downwards.
GGAGTGGAAAGTCCTGTTTGATGGAGGGAGCGCCGGTGGAGGAGGAGCTGGAGATGTTCTGGAAGACATTGGATATTGGTTTGCCCAGTCAGGTGTGGCAAGTGCCTGTGAGGCCGCAGTGATGCTTTGTCTGCAGAAGGTGCCTGAAAAGGCTCCCCTCTTCTTTCAGAGGACTTGAGATTTAGCAGTGGGGTCTGTGATCACAAACTACCAGTGTGTATCTCAGCCAGTGTGATGCGGGCTGTGGTTCCCATTGTCTTTCCTTTTTGAACTCTGCCACTGTAGCATCTTTAATCATCCTGTATTATTTGTCATCCCTTTGGATAGATGAGCTCAGTAACGACAGGTGATAAATATTTGGGGATGCGTGTGGGACCTAGTTGTACACTGCTCGTTGTTTCTGTGGGTTTAAGGCATTGCCTCAGCAGGTGGCTGTCAGGACCCTCCTGCACTTTCTCGCCTGCCCAGCACTCCTCGTTGACTTATTCAGCTTGTACTGACCTGGTTTCCAGGGAATGTACTTTCTAGAAGGGATATCAGGCTCTGGATGATGGTTTTGTTCTTTGAAGAATGAGGCTGTTGTGAAGCATGATTGGGAGGGGCTATGAATAGGAATGCTTTCTGCAGTAACCCCACTCCTAGTGCTTCATGGCAGAGACAGAAGAGTCCCAGGGAGAGGAGATCCCAGCTTTTTGCAGGCCCTGCAGTCAGGTGCTCTTGCCAAAGTGAGCAGGGTTTATGACGCTGTCTCCTCCAGCACTGCAGAGTCTGGACGACAGTAGAGATGTGCAGGGACTTTGAGAAGGACATGTGAGCTGTCCTGGGGAGTTGGAGAAGGCCAAGAAAATGGTCCTTATTGGAGGGTTGTGAGGGGAGGTCTGGGTGGAGGGCAGCCTGTCACTGAGAGAATCTTCCTACCTTCCTTCTAAACTCTCTCACTCCTCATCTCACTGTTTCCAGGGTCTCACTTCTCTCAAATCTAGTCTGTCACCAAATTTGGTTGTAGAGATGTGATGATGTTCCCTAGCCTGGAATGTCTGTCTGTATTTCAGGAGGGTTTGGTTGCATATTTCTTCCTTTAAGAAAGGAAAACAATTTTATATGAGGAGTTAAGTGATTTCCAGGGTCACATGATCTGTATAGATCAGTCACCCTGACTCTGGGCTACTAATTACCCACTTTCCCACAATTCAGCAAAAACACATGTCTGTTCTTGACATAATTTTTGAGAAACTGTGAACAACTAAGAACAAATATATTTCAACAGACAATTCCTGTAACATGCCTGTCCCTTTTCACATGATTTCTGTGAATGATATTAGTGCCAGGTTTTAATAATGCAGTTGTCCCCACTTAGTATGGTAACTTTTAAATTCCACATTGCGTCTTTAGCAACACTTGTGCTTTCTGTTTTTTATATATATATATATATATATATAATCTATATATAATAAATATATGAGATATGTATGTATTATATATATAGACAGACAGACAGACAGATAGATAGATAACCATCTTAATGGAAATCAAGTGCTATATTATCGTGCTTTTCCCTAATTACTGTGGTGTCAGCCATCATTATGGGCCTCTGTATACCTTCTTCATGAAAATGTCTTTTCATGTCTCTTGCCATTATTTTAAAATAGGCTTTATTTTTATAACAGTTTTAGGTTAACTGCACAGTTAAGCATCAGGTACAGTGATTTCCAATATACTCCCCACCCACATACTCAATGCCTCCCCCGTTGCTGGAAGGGCTCCATCCGAATGGTGCTGTTCCTAAACCCACAATGCATCTTACTCTTACCTAAAGTCCATAGTTTACGTTATGATTCACTCTCGGGATTGTACTTCTTATGGGTTCAACAAATGTATTTACAATGATACGTATTCACCATTATTGTCGTACACAGTAATTTCAGTGACCCCAAAATCCTCAGCTCTTATTTATCCTTCCCTACCCCAGAGCTCCTAGAAATAACTGACATTTTTACTGTTGCCTTCGTTTTTCTTTTGAAAGAGTATCAGACTCCATTTTACTGAAAACAGAATCATATGATTAGGCAGCCTTTTCAGTCTTTCACTGACTGGCATGCATTTAGGTTTCCTCCTTGTCTTTTCATGACTTCACAGCTTGTATCTTTTTAGCATTTAATGACATTCCATTGTCTGTGTGGTCCACATTTTCTCCAATATTCATATACTAAAGGACATTGGATTGCTTCTAAGTTTTGGCAGTTACCATTAAAACTGCTGTAAACATCAATTTGCTGGTTTCCATGTGGACATAAGTTTTCAATCTTTTGAATGAACACCAGAAGTGCTATTACTGAATCATTTGCTGAAAGTGTGTTTGTTGTTGAAAATAATACTAAATTGTCTTCCTAAATGCGTGTACCATTTTGGTATTTTGTTTTGACACCTTAGCAAATGAAATATATTTTGTTGTTACTTTTTTATTGATTAGTGTTTGTTTGTTATATGAATCTGTCTCAGAAAATACTAGAATAGTATTGCACTAGTTCACATAAAATGTAGGAATATTTCATTAGTATATTTCCATTTACAACCATTATTTTTAATGTTTTCATGCCTATATATTTACCATTGAGTATAAATACAGTTAGTCCCCTGTATATTATGTTTTCTTCACTCTTATCTATTTTGAAGCAATTAATAGAAAAAAATGCATGGTTCTTTATATTTATCCACACATTGACCTTTCCAGTGATCCTGAATCTTCTTTTGGAACCAGGTTACCACCAGGTGTTAGTTTTTCTTTTGGCTGGAGAATGTCCTTTAGCATTTTGTAGTAACCATATTCTCTTGAGTTATCTCATTTTTTATGTATCTTAAATTGTCATTATGTCTCATTTTTTCACTGGGTATTGAATTATGACAAAGAAAAAAGGAGAGAAGGAAATGTATTTTTATTTATTTGTTTATTTTGGTCCCCGCACCGCACCATCACCTCCCTGCGTCCTTGGGCTCTACTTTGCCAATATCCCAGCATCTCTGCTCCGTAGACTCAAGGGCACACCCTCTACGTTTTCAGGAGAAGGCATCCGTCCTTCATATGAGTCTGTGAGCATACGTGCTCTTTTATCTGGCTGCTGTCAAGATCTTCTCTTTATCCTTGGATGTTGGCATTTGTTATATGTCTAGAATAGTGTTCATAGAGTCTATACAGACTATGAGTCATTGAATTTATTTAAACTTGTAAATTTATGTCTTTCACAATTTGGGGAGATGTTAACCATTCTTGTAAAAAAATACACAACTGTACCACTCATTCTGTTTTTCTGAAACTTCAGTTGCTTTTATGTTAAACTATTTTCTGTTTTTGAGGCTCTTTTTATTGTTCACATATTTTCTCTCATAAAGATTAAAAGTATCTTATGATCTGTCTTCAAGTTCATTTACTTTCTTTTGCTATTTCAGATGTAATATTCAACTCATTTCTTTTTTGACTGTAGTTTATATCTCTTTAATTTCCATTTGGTTGTTTTCCTAGTTTTGCTTTCTCTGCTTATAGGCCCCACCTATAGTAGACTATTTTTATGTTTTACACATTTGAACTTATTTATGGATGGCTTAGCAATCAATCTTTCCAGCTATATGTTGCAACCAGGTTAACTTAGCATTCATTTCTAGTGACAGTTTTGTTGGTTTCTTGAGGATAAGTCACATTTTCCTGTTCTTTACATGTGTAGTGACTCTGAATTATATACTGGATGTTGTAAATTCTGTCCTGCTGAGATTCTGTATCCTGTTATATTTCTCTGAAGAGTGACTTTTTCGAAAGGCAGTTTGAAATTACACACTTTATTCCTTGTAGTGGTTAGTATCTGATTCTGTTTACTTCTTTCACCTTCTAGTGTTTACTTTTTTGCGAGGCTTTTAGTGTCTTCCACATGTGTTGAACAGCCAGCCAATAACTGTAACTGAGTTTTGTATGGAAGTTGGGGGATTGCATTCTTTTTCATCCTCTCATCGATGCAATTTTTCCGTTTTCTTACCAGTCATGAATGATGCCCTCAGTCTACTAAGCAAGTAAAGCTTCAGCTTTCAGTTTCTTTATCAGTTTTTAGATTAAAGATTGTCTGCTGGTGAAATACTGTAAATATGCAAAGCATTTTTTTCCTTTTTTTTTTTTTTTTTTTAAGGAAAGTTATTAGCAGGAATGAAGGTGAGTAGGTAGGCAGGCAGGCAGGCAGATAGGAAGAGAGAAGAGGAGGAAGCATTTTATTTTGTTTTTATTCAGGTGTCTATCTTTTTTTTTTTAACCTGGTTCCAGTTTTGAACCAGGGACCTTGGGATTTGTGTGGACTGTGCCTGGTTTAAACTGCTGGGCCATATAATAGCGTTAACCTCCTAATATATTTGTGATAGGGTCTTCAGGAGGTAATGACTTTAAATGAGGTCATAGGGATTGGATCGCTAATCTAGTATAATTGGAGACCCTTTAAGAACATTATCTCTTTTACTTTTTCTCATATGTGGACGACCAAGAAGGCAGCTATCTGCAAGCCAGAAATGGAGTCCTTACCGGGAACCGAAGTTTTTTGCACCTCAGTCTTGGACCTTACTGTTTCTGGATGTGCAACAAAAGAAAATATTCTTATTTAGCCATGTACTCTGTTTTTTATGGCATCCCAAATTAATTCATACACTAAAGGACCTGAATTTGTCTAGACAGAAATATATCTTACCACACCCTCTTTTTGTTGTTACTGTGAGTTTCTCAAATATATGAATACTTGTATCTATTACTTTTTAAATCTTCTAAATGACTAAATCTTCCTAAGTCAAGGTGTTTCATGTAATTAGATTCAGTTTTACCTACACAAATTTTGCATGTTATGATCATTTTCACTTGTTTTTCTCTTCCAGTTGCATGACTGACAGAACTAGTACCGTGTTGCTGACTGTGGTGATGAAGCATCCTTCTCCAGCAGGGCTTCCCCATAAGGGGAATGCTGGCTTTCCTTATAGCTAAGATCTGAGTGTTTTATTATGTTAATGAAGAAGTACTTTAATATTCTGAAAGTTTAAATAGAAATGAGAGAATTTTTTTGTTATCTACTCAATATCTTTGTGGATGGTCATAGGATTTTCTCCAAAGAAATATGAGTATGATGAAATACATTAACAAAGTTCTTAATTTCAAAGTTTTCTTTATTTCTCTCATAGTAAAAAAAAAATGTCTTTCCATCATTAGGGTAAGTTTTTCTTTTTAAAAAATGCTAGTTTTGTCTTTTTACCAGTGTATACTTGTTCTTTTCATCCTTTCAGACTTTTTGATACAGAACATTTTATTTAATCTGTTGACTTCATCTCCCACTGACATTTGCTGCCTCCCAAATGTTTATCTTCAGTATAGATCTCTCTTTTGATCCCTAGATCGTGTGTCTTGTTACTAATTGACATCCTTTCATATTAGTGCACAGAAACTTTAAATGATATGTTCAAGATCTGTGTCTAGAGGGAGTCTGCTGCTTTGTCACCTGGTGTGTGTTTGGGACCACATGTTACTGCCAGAGTAATAGGATTCAATTCAGGAATTAGAAAGATTTGGTTTCTCCCTTGGTGTCACAAAGACCTGTACATAAAGTACTTTAGTTCGTATCCCCTGGTTTCAGCAGAGCAAGTCTATGTGGAGAATGGTGTCATTGTTGACGCTGCCATTTTCCAGACAGATTTCCCCATTGTGTAACTTATAGTGGAACCAAGCAGTATTGCAAAAAAAATATGATCCAACTTTTCCTCAGATTTTCTGGATCAAGCCTTTTCTAGTTGAACCAGATGCACCCTAAAGGTGTGTTTGTTGGAATACAGGATTCCTTCCTCATATGAAAAGAAAATGAACAAAGTGAAATGGGGCCAGGAATTCCAGGGCCATCCTGGAATGTAGATCTGTAGCCTCTTATATTGCACCAGAGCCTCACTCAGCATTACAGACTTGTGCACACCCTTAAGGCCTACTGTGCCTGATACAGCATCCCCTTCCCCCTCAGGAATGCCACCGGGAAAGCCCCACACCCCAGCAGGGACAGTTAAGCCAGCTTAATTGCCCCAAAGTTTTGGATTTCTCTACCACAGTCTCCAAAGGGTGATACCCTCTGGGTGGGATACCCTCCCTTGTCTTTTGGTTTAATCTGACCTATTATCCTGGAAATAAAGGGGATGAGGAAGATGGGAAATATACCTGAACCAGTTAATTTTCCTCTTAGACTATTCTCTGGTACTTTTTATGGTCTGTGGTGAAAGGACCTGGAGCTAGTTGTAAGGTCTAGCCCGGCATCATTCCATGTTTCATTCCGTTGTTTGTCCCATTCTACCTTTGTGCCCAATGGAGATAAGGGAGAGTCCACCACCAGGCTTGCCAGTTGGGGAGGTGTAGGCAACCCATGTAAAGGTGGAGCTCCTTTTGGTGTGAAACTTCTGAATAAGCTCAATTTCATTGGAGGTATATGTTCAAACCCCCATACAAATGTCCCCTCTCACAGCCACAGATTACCAGTGAATTAAATGACAAGCCAGACATTGATCATTCCTTGATCATTGTTACTATCTTTTTCTCACCATAGCCCAGAACCAGTGTTGTTTGTAGTCCCATTATCAAGAAAATTGTTAATTACGCCACACAATTTCTGCTCTTGTCTTATAGTAATGAAAATATTTCACGTAAGTCTCCAGTGAAGTACAATTCAATAGGATTTTTTGTCTTTGTTTTTTACCCTAGTCTACAGTAAACATGTTTTTCATAAAGCTTTTCTAGCAAGGACATTTCAGACATATGTTTATATTTGTTTCCAAACCAGACTGGAAATAGGAATATTTTTTATTCATTCTTTTATTTTAGCAACAGGAAATGTACCAGATTTATTAGAAACTCTCTGTAATGATACTTTTAGGAAGTAATTTGTGAGTATAGAAGTAGGCTATTTCTAGTAAAATACATCACAATGTAGAGTGCAAATTGTGATGATTTGTGTACATGGTAAAATACAAAAATTTACTCTCCCAGATTACCCGTCCTTTTGTCCCAGGTTGATGACTTGAGCTAAGAAAAGTGTGCCATTACAGGGAATGGTGTCGTTTGAGGATGTGGCTGTGACCTTCACTTGGGATGAGTGGCAGGACTTGGATTATGCTCAGAGGACCCTATACAGGGATGTGATGCTGGAGACCTACAGTAGCCTTGTGTCAGCAGGTGAGTAAAATTCCTCAGTAAATGCCAAGTGCGAGAACTGTCTGCTTTATTGGAAATGTACGACTATTTATGAAATGTAATGATATTCTGGTTGAAGACGCCAGATGAAGAACATGGTGTTTGCCGCTCCACTCAGAGGTTCTTCTTGTCTCTTTATTGTACATCTTCTAAAACTGTGCTGTTTTCCATTCTTCAAAGATTGTGAAGCTTTTTCAGTTTGACAAGAGACTGTGTTGTTTCTCCTCGACAGGGCTTTGCGCGTCTAAGCCTGAGTTGATTATCAAGTTGGAGCACGGAGAAGAGCCATGGACTGTAGCAGAGCCAAGCCAGAGCCTCTCAGGTCAGTCAGCGCACACTGGACAAGGAGGCTGCGAAAAGGAGATTCCAGCAGATTTTGACCATAAGCATCTATATTTCAGCAATAATTTTTCCCAGCTCCAGACCACATGACACTTACCTGTACATGTCAGATTCATGCCTTATTCAGTCAAAACCCATGACACTCACTCATCTATCCTCTCCCCATTTTAAAGCTCTTCATTTTCGTACCCAAAATTTAAACCCTACCTTTACCCTCTTAAAATTTTTCTGGGTAGGGACTTCTCTGTTGCCATGATTTCCTACATTTGCACTAGGTATAAATAGAAATGAGTAACAAATAATGTTTAAGCAACATAATAAGGGGAAATGTAGGTTACTATTTTAGGAGGAGTACTTTAAGACACTTTTTAGGAAGATAATATATTCAGTGTTTGTACTGAAAGAGTTTAAAGTCAAGATGACTGATTTTCATTTGACATGTAATTCAGGGTGCATATTCAAAAGTAGTCAACAGATAATAATATAATAGTGCTTAGAGATGCAAGTTAGAAAATTATTAACTATAAGATAATACAATGATTATCACAAATTTGTCTAGGGTGTTATCAAGAGAATTGCACAAGATGCCCTAGTACAAGCCTTGTGAACTACAACCTCAGAAATTATGAAACTGAGGGGCAAAGAGAAAATTGATTAGCATGGAAAGGAGTGGTCTTTGTTCTGAGAGAATGTACAAGACATTCTAGACCAAGGTCAATACAATCAAGTTTTGTTAGAGAAACACAGAAGTTAGCAGTGAGTTTTGTAGGTGGTATTTTCACTTTATGCAGAGGTGATTTTTTTTTAATATACAATATAATGAGATGCATACATAGGGCTCGAGTTTGAGTGGAATCAAGAGTCAGCTGAAAATTATAAAATAAAACTCTTCACAAGCAGTGAATTATCCAGTAAGAACTGTCCTATGAGAGACAAGCTGTGAGATTCCAGAGCTCTTATCTCAGAGGGCCTTGTAAGAGGCTTTTGAAAGATGGTAGATACTGCCTGAGATACAGAAGCCAAATGCATCAGATCAATGGAGAGAGGTGGCACACAGTGATGAGCCAGCATTTCCTGTGTCTATTATGGTTCTGAGGAGCCGGTGTTGTACTGTTTCGTTAGGAATTTGCAGAAGACTTTCTTATCTAAAACATTATCTTTGGAAAAATACACAGGTGCCTATATCCTTAACCAAAGGAGAATTAAAAACTGAAATGTTAAAACAAAATCCTTGTCCCTAAACTGTATTCCCACTTAGGTAGCAGACAAATATTCCTAACCTACATCCAACAGATTCCTGATCCAGGAGAATCATGCCATCTTCACTAAATACAGGATCAAAAAGATCCAGCATAATATCGTCAAGATAGAACTTAAGAGTAGAGAAAAAGAAAAAGGAAGAAAATAGTAGTTGAAAAAGTTTCACCTAAAATTTATAAATAGAAAATGACCAGGTATTTACTGATCAAAGAATATCATGAATTTTAATAAAAAGTAAAGAAGTAAAAGAAAATGAACCTTTGTTTATTTTAGAACACCTAAATGTATTTGTTACATTAATTTATGAGCGAGGAAGAAAACCATGTATGTATCATAAAGTCAATACCATGTTAGTTTTTCTAAATCATGTGCTCCCGATAGAAAGAACATCATTATGTTTACATTGGCATCAAGTATACTTAGATGAAGTCCATAAATATGGTTATTTTCATCTTGTTTTAGGTATCCATACTGTGGATGAATGGTGGGAGGCCAACCAGGGAACCCAGGAAAAACATTTGTGTCAAGTTATACTCACCAACAGTGAAACATCAGAGAAGGAAAGAACTAACTTAGAAAAACCATGTCATTTGAGCTCAATCACTATTTCTCAATTGATTATCAATAATGGAATCTATTCAGGAATGACACTTGAGGAGTTTAATGTTCATAAAAACATATTTCTGCCATTTGAACCTGATGAGAGGTTGGCTGTAGAAAAACCTGAGTGTTCTAATATAAATGAGAAAGCCCTCAGATATCCTGAGCATCCTAGTAATAAATGGAATCAAGGTAGGAATGACTTCAGTCAAAAATTACACCTTACTCACAATCAGATAACTCAATTAAGTGACAAAACTTTTGAATACAATACATGTGGTAATTTTCTCTATAAAATGTCTAATTGCATTAAATTTAAGAAAACACATATAGTTGAGAAATCACACAAGTGTAAGGAATGTAATAAATCTTTCTACCGGAAGGGAGACCGCACTAGACATGAGAGAATTCACACGGGAGAGAAACCCTATGAATGTAATGAATGTTGGAAAACTTTCTCCCGGAAGTCAGACCTCACTGTGCATCAGAGAATTCACACAGGAGAGAAACCCTACGAATGTACAGAATGTAGGAAAACTTTCTCCAAGAAGTCAGACCTCGCTGTGCATCAGAGAATTCACACTGGAGAGAAACCCTACGAATGTATAGAATGTAGGAAAACTTTCTCCCGGAAGTCACATCTCACTGTACATCATAGAATTCATACAAGACAAAAGCCCTATGAATGCAAAGACTGTAGGAAAACTTTCTCCCAGAAGGCAGCCCTCACTGTGCATCAGAGAATTCACACTGGAGAAAAGCCCTATCAATGCGAAGAATGTCAGAAAACGTTCTACAGCAAGTCAGACCTCACTGTACATCAGAGAATTCACACAGGAGAGAAACCCTACGAATGTATAGAATGTAGGAAGACTTTCTCCAAGAAGTCATACCTCACTGTACATCAGACAACTCATACAGGAGATAAACCTTTTGAATGTAATGAATGTTGGAAAACTTTCTCCCTGAAGTCAATCCTTACAGCACATCAGAGAATTCATACGAGACAAAAGCCCTATGAATGCAAAGAATGTAGGAAAACTTTCTCCAGCAAGTCAGTTCTCACTGTACATCAGGGAATTCACACAGGAGAGAAACCCTATGAATGTATAGAATGTAGTAAGACTTTCTCGCAGAAGTCACACCTCACTGTACATCAGACAACTCATACAGGAGATAAACCTCTTGAATGTAAAGAATGTATGAAAACTTTCAACTGGAAATCAACCCTTGCCGTACATCAGAGAATTCACACAAGAGAGAAACCTTATGAATGTCATCAGTGTTGGAAAACTTTCTCCCAGAAGTCACACCTCACTGTACATCAGAGAATTCATACAAGACAAAAGCCCTATGAATGCAAAGACTGTAGGAAAACTTTCTCACAGAAGCCAGCCCTCACTGTGCATCAAAGAATTCACACTGGAGAAAAGCCTTATGAATGCAAAGAATGTCAGAAAACTTTCTCCAGCAAGTCAGACCTCACTATACATCAGAGAATTCACACAGGAGAGAAACCCTATGAATGTATAGAATGTAGGAAAACTTTCTCCAAGAAATCATCCCTCACTGTACATCACAGAATTCACACAGGAGAGAAACCATATGCATGTACAGAATGTAGGAAAACTTTCTCTAGGAAGTCATACCTCACTGTACATCAGAGAATTCACACAGGAGAGAAACCCTATGACTGTAAAGAATGTACAAAAACATTCTCCCAGAAGTCATCCCTCACTGTACATCAGAGAATTCACACAGGGGTATAATCCTGTAAGACAGACTGATCATGTATTCAACAAACATTCTTTTTCTGGTAGACACACCTGTGTCTATTTGCCATGGGAGGGAAAAAGATGTATAATAAAATGGTGACCAAGAGCATATGAACAAAAGGGATGGCCATTACTTCAAATATAGGTGAATAAAATTTTGTGCGGTCTGCCCTATTGGTCCATGCCCTGTTGTTCCAATGGCAAATGGCCCTTAGATGTGCCTTGTGAAATAATATTGTCTGCACACCGAGCGCAGGAGTTTATTTAATGATAAATACATGCAAATACTTTAAATCTCAAGAGGTTCTGAAATTGAGGTTGGGCTAACGGCACTACTTGTTCAAAAATACTGACCAAAGTCCCTAAATAGGAATGTCTTACAAAGTTATTATTTACCAACAGAAAGGCAGGGTGAATTCCAAGGCGCACATGCAGACTTACTCTTTTGTCCCAGCTGGACAGCCCAGGGGGAACTCACAGGGTCCCAGGTGGGCACCCAAGGCTGCTGTGTGCTAGAAGCCAGGTCAGGAACCAGGGGAGGACATCTGCGAAGACTTGAAGGCCTGTCTGCCTCCTTCTCGACTGCGCGCTCCCATCGCGTGGTCCCCTGAGCTGCTGTCCTGTTCCACACAAACTCGGACTCTGGGCGCTGCCCACAGCAGGTGCGACTCAGCGGCACCCATGGTGGCCACGCTCTTAAGCTTCGACGGATAGAGTGGACTCCTGGACCCAGCCCTGTGGATGACTGCAGAGAAGACTCCTCAGGGTCCCAGCCTGCTTTCCCCATCCACCTGGCCCCTGAACCCGTGCTCCCAGAGGAGGCAGCTCTGAACAGCCTTGCTGCCGGTGGGAACCAGACCTGCTCTAAGGCCAGGAGTCATGAGTTCCCTGAGGGGTCTGTTCACCTGGGAAGGCACCAGCTCACCTGGAAGCACTGTGGGACAACTGGAAGCCTGATGACAGATTGCAGAAACTCACTTCTTCAACCTACACCGAAATCTAAAGCCTCTGCTTTTTCAAAGACGGGTTTTCAAGGTCTGAACAGAGTAAGGGAGGGGCAGCCCGAGTTAGAAGTCTGGAATCAATGCAAATAGTTCAGGAAAGAGTGAAAGGTAGAGACGACATGCAGCTTTCATTTGAGAATAAAATAATAAAATATAATAGGCTGCTTCATATCAAAACATTATCATTCATTATATTACAACTCTTGGAAAAATAGAGCCTTTCATCCAATAGGACTGTAATGTCTTCAAATTTTCTGAGAAATTAAAGGTAATGTAATAAACAACTCCATTATCTTATTTTCATTTATTATGTTTTCACTTTGATTAGTTTATTTTACTAACATGTTTTACCCAGATATAATTCTTTGGCAACTTGGGATACATATTCTAATTCTTTTCAAGCGAAATGTGGTGGAAACAGTATGACATGTCTTCGGACACGCTTTAGAAAAAAGTACACGGTAAATAGATTTGGCTTT
>RJWH01011223.1:0-13204 GCA_004363575.1 Solenodon paradoxus | reverse complement strand
CCGCCTCCTCCCACCCCTTGGTGTATATAGTAAAGGCCGGGCGCCGCACGCAGACACACACTCGCCCGGACACAGGCGCACACACGCTCACGCACAACCGGCGGCGGCGGCAGAGGCAGCAGCTCGGTGACAGCGGCGACGGCGGCTCCCACCGCGGCGCACCCCCTTCAGGCGGCCGGCAGCGAGGCCAAACCCGAGAGTCCCGGCATCCGCGACCACCCCGCGGCTTCCTGGAGGCGGCGGCCGCGATTGCGAGGTAGCGACCGCGGCCCCAGGGTGCGGGCCGGGGTCTCCCTCCCCGCGCGGACCTGCCACCGGGACGCAGGGGGCGCGCCGGGCTGGGCGCGCCTGGCGGGGCCCGGCGCCCGGGGAGGGGCCTGCTCCCGGGGGCATGACGGCGCCCGGAGGCCGGGGCCAGCGGGAGGGCCGGGCGGGGGCGGGGACGCGGCCGAGGCCGCCACCCGCGCGGCGTCCCCGGGCGGGACCCCCTCCCGGCGCCGCGCACTGGCCGGCGGGGCCCGGACGCCTGGGAGGCGGCACCGGCCGGCGGGGCGGGGGCCGCCGAAGTGGCTCGCGGGCCGCCCCCGGCGCTGGCAGCGGGCACAGAGGGCGGCGCTCGGCTGACTCCTTGGCCGGGCAGCGCTCGGGGCCGCTGCGGGCCCCGTGGCTCTTCCCTGGCCCGGAAAAGCCGGCGCCTTCCAGGCCCTTCGAAAGATGGATTCTGTTGACGTCTCCGGCGGCCCTGGCGAGCCGGGTGGAAAGTTGGGCTCCGCCGGAGCGCGCGGGGCCGGTCTTTGTGCCGCCCGGCCGGCCCCGCGTGCCCCCGAGCCGGGTGAGTGTGCGTCGGCGCCCCAGCCCTCGTGCCCGCTCGGGCCTCCGGCGCCCCGGCGGGGCGTGCTGCCCTATTCCGCCGGGCCGCTCCCGGCGTGTCCGCGGGCGTTGCGGCCGCGCCTTGGGCCGCCCGGCGGAGCGAGCGCCTGCCCCTCTGCGCCCAGGCTTTTTCGGGGTCGGGTTGGGACTGTGTGTGTGCCTGGGGGGCCGTTTAAAGCCCGACTATTGTTCAGGATAAGCTCCGCCTGGGTGGGGAAATGGCATCCCACCACAGTTGCCGGCGAGGGGCAGAAATGTTGCCAAACAGCTGCCGCTTTGTGTTTCCCTATCAGAAGTCCCTGGAGTAGGTTTGGGGCTCGACTGATGGATGGAGAGAAGGATGGGGCACGGAGGAAGAAGGTGGCTTCGGTGGAGCGAATTGTCACCCACCCCATGGCACGCAGTCAGCCTCCTTCTCCGCCTGCCAAACTTTTATGAATATTCCTTTTGTGGCAGGGAAAAGCTTAATGAATTCAGCCCAGTTTTCCAGGGGAAAGCAACCGGCTTTAACAATGGTTTGAGAACTTAATCAATGAGAAAGGCAGCGGGGTGGGGGGCTGGGGGGGAGGAGGAGGAGGAGGAGGAGGAGGACGCTCTGACACCATATCGGGAGATGTGGCTGCTTCTTGCAGAGTCAGGTAGGGGAGAGGTGGGTCGGGTGAGCGCAGCACCTGGGTGGCCGCCTGCCCGCCACTGCCGGGAGCTCTTACCTGTGCCCACTGGAGCCACCCACGGTTGTGTCCCCTTCTCAGGATCCACCCGGATTCGGCCGTAGGTTCTTGTGGCCGTGCGTGGGGCCCGCCCCCCTCATCTGGCGTTTTTAAAGATGTGTAAATATTTTGCTGAGGATAAGTGACATCAACAGAATGATATTCCGCAGAGCTGGGTGTACAGTGATGATAAATAGATACGGCCAAACAAAGTTTTGATAGCCGCGGAGTCTCATGGCTCGCTCTGTTTCATTTGAGTCTTTGTTTTTGTTGGTTTAGCATTATCTCTCATCCTCTGGTGTGATCCCTTTATTTAACTGATTCTTGGAAGCGTCTCTTTAGAACAGAGAGAAAAGCAGCCAACAGGGAGAAGGCAGTTCTTAGCCTTGCATGCATTAGGCAAGGTTTTCTGTGCTTTTCCCAGGGAATCGGTCCCAATGTTTTCTAGCTGTCTCTCAGTCTTTCCTTTGAGCCGTCAGGATGGTTTGTTGATTGACCAAGAGACTTCTGATAACTTCAAACCTGTGGTGTGGTGTGCCTTTGTTACAGCAAAGGGTGGTGGTGTGGGAGGGGACAGTGGGGCGCCTTTTGGGTGGGAGCCGCTTACCAGAGCCTGTTATTCCCCTACCCACTGTTTTGTCCTCTGTGTTTTCTTCTCAGAGGGAACAGAGGGAGCTGTGCCACTCTCCGAAGCCAGGGGGGAGGGGGAAGACACAGAATCATAAGCCCAGTGGCATTGTCCTTTTTCTGCTCCTTAGAAGCCCAGGAAAGCCACCCTACCCCCATCCTGTGTCTTGCCAGTGGGCACATGCATCTCATCCAGACGGATGCCCACTAGAGGCAGCCCCCAGCACAGGTGCCAAATAAGACTGGAACTTGGGGTACTGGCCGCTTTGACATCCACCTCTGGACCCATTCAGCGACCCAGGGGGTCTTTATCACGCAGAGAAGTCCCAGACCTCTAAACCCTGAGATTTGGCCCTGGAAAACCTGCCCATCTCAGGAGCTGGAGAGAAGGCAGCCTTCCTGGGGATGCCATGCCAATATGAGAGAACTTGGTTGGGGGGCAGTTGGGCAAGAACTGAAAATGAAATAAAAAGTCTTGTAGCCAAGAAACCAGAGCCAGTGAGACAGTGCCTCTGAAAGGCAAGGAAGCAAAAGAAAGGGCTGGGAGGCGTGCGATGAGGAGTTGCCTAGAGTGCTGTAGCCTCAGGACACAGGTGCAGCTCTCCCCAGAATGACCCAAAAATGAGATAGGACTGACCTCCCCCAATCCATCTGACCCGAATGGAGGACCCTGTATGTGGAGATGCCCTAAACCTACAGTTAAAAGGAGCAGATGTCTGTTCCTGGGCTGTTTCCCTAACCTTAGATTTTTGGGGGAGGGCGGGGGGGCGGAGATTGTGGAGGGAAATATATTGGGAAAGGAATGAACAGTTGTTGTTACCCTCTGTCTGCCAGATACTTCCCATTGTGAGAAACCACGGTGTGACGGCATTATTTAACAGAGAAGGCATCTGAAGCTCAGAGAAATTTCCAGTTCGACTTTGGTGGTTATGATTTAAAGGGACCACATGTCCCTCTCCCCCTGTCCCAAGTCTCTTCTTTATTTTCCCTCAAAGGCCAGGTCCTCAGCCTCTACCCATTCACAAAATACAGCAGCCAGTCACCAGGATGGGGTGCCAAGTGAGTCGACCCCATAGAGTCCCACACTAGTTCAGATGGAAAGACAGTGCCTTTTCATCGTGGTATCCCAGCACCCACCCAACCACTGCTCAAGAAAGAACTGGGAACCTGGAGGCCATGAAGTGAATGGTGGTGGGGAGGGTGGAGAGAGAGGGGAGGAAGGGATAGTCATTGTCAGGGAAGACCCTGTGGGGAGAAACCTGGGGATTTGCGTGCTTGATTGGGACTTGGAGTTCCTGGGGCCGTGCTCCAGTTCTAACTCTGGGCTCTTCCAAGCGGACAAACCCATGTGGAATGGGCACTGGTATTTCCATCTTGTACATGAGGACACCAAGGCTGAGGCAGATGAAGTCACTGGCCACAGGTGGGGCCGAGGGGTGGGTGGTAAGGAAGCTGTGACTCTGCATCATCTCCACATGAAAAGGAGTTGGGGGTTTGCTGTGCAAATGCATCATCAAGGCAAGTTCTTTAGAGGGCTTCCGACTAAGTGGGGCCCTCACACCTGCTGGAAATTCTGGAGCTTCTGAAAGAGCCAGGATTTGAATTTATATTTGAGGTGTTTTTGACTCTGCTGCCTCCCTGATCAGAATATTAGGGGGACCTCTGAGAAGAAACTCTTGAGGAGAGGGAAAGATGGCTAATTGCACTCTCTCCGGTACAAAAGCCTGTATGGGATTCTGAATTAAGCTTGATTTGGGGATCAGGGTGTCATCCTTGCAATAGAGCTGGCAGCGCTTATCTCTGGAGAAAGCCTCTGATTACCACTTCTTCCTCCCACCTGATCATCTGCCCAGATCCCCATCATCTCATTCTTTCCAGACCCAAGGGTCTCCTTTGTGGCTCACAGTTTCTGATGAGCCTCTTGAAAGAGGTCTCCGCTCTCCCGTGTCGTGGCAGCAGCTGGGTAGGAGGTGATTTGGGTGGCCACGTCAGTACTTCTGGATTTCGTACATGACCCTGCTTCTCTCTCCAGGCAGGAACGCACAAGGAAACACACATGCACACGCAGACACAGGCGCATGTAATTTGATCACGTTTCTGTATCTGCTTCCCCAAATTAGATTGCAATCCCAGAATTGTTATTGAAAGAACTTACGTGACTTTGGTGATCTTGTGTCCCAGCCCTGGCCTTCAAAACAGAGCAGAAATCGAAGGTGGAGGCGGCTCAACCAGCAGATGGCCTTTGGTAGTGATTATGCCCACTGGCCTCTCCGTTGTTGCAGGACAGCCCCCCTCAGTATAGGGGGGCCCTGCTAGCCTCCTAGTGCACCCCATGCCCTGAAGCTCCCAACTTGGCCATACTCCCTAGCTAAATAACTCTATAGGGCCTCCTGCTCTCACCTGTCCTTCTTCCCACAGCTTTGGGCTTTCAGCCCAGCTCAAATAGAACTTTCTATGATCCTGGAAATGTTCTAGGTCTGCACAGTAGCCAATAATCACACAGGGCTATTGAGCACTTGAAAGGTGGCTAGTCCAAGCTAGGATACATTGGCACTGACTAAGGCAGTGCGAAAAGAATGCAGAATAGCTCATTACAAAATTTGATAGTGCTGTGCTGATAATATTTGGAATATATTGGTTAAAGAAGCTAGATATTTAAAATTATTGTCACTTATTTCTTTCCATCCTTTCAATAGGCCTACTAGAAACCTGGAACTTACAAATGTATTTCTATTAAACAGTCTTGCTCTCATGCACACAATCACTTAGCTGTGCTTTTAGCCTCATAGCACCTCCAGATGTTTTGGGGGGGCCCAGTGGCAGCTGGGAGGCATGGAGTAGCTACAATAACCTGGCATTAGGTGAAGAATTTTCAGTAACTAAGGGGCCATTTGGGGGCATCCCTACAAAGCCTGCCCTTGAGCTTGTTTGCTCAGTTGAGGGGGGCGGGAACACGGGCTCCTAGAATGTAAGGGAGGTGAAAGTGCGGGTGGGGTGGGCGGGACCGGCTTGAACACAATGGCACCTTACCTTTCCTCCACCTCAGTTCACTCCAGATTGTTGTCCTGGACCACTGGAGAGCACGCATTTCTTTGACTCCTGCTCTAGTAATATAGAGCTTGGAGAATAGTGTCCCCAGGAAACACCCCAATGCTGAGAGTGGACCACTAGGGGTGGTGCCCTATGTTAAAAAAGAGAAAGGAAAATGGAGAGGCACGTGGTTCTTTCCTGACAGCTTGATGAAAACAAGAGCCAGGCCCTAAAGACAATTTCTGTGAGGGAGACCAATTCACACCCCTGCCACAGATGAGGAAACCGGATCCAGGGACAGTGCAGGGAGGGGGGCTCTGGGCATGGCCCGAGTAGGTGGGAAAGGGTTGGCACGTCACCTGAGGGCAGCAGTGATTTCTGGCTTGGGCGCCTGTGGCTCTGGCTCCTGAGGGAACTGACCCCACAGGGAGCCCTTGGCTGACCTCCTCGAGCTCCTCAGAAGGCGCTGGTTTTGTTCCCCATGGCAGAAACAGATTGTTTACTGGAGCACAGGAAGAATCCGACATTCTGGCGAAAAATAATTCATGAACAGCCAGGGTATTCCCAGTCCCCTGGAAAAGCGCCTCCAGATGCACTGTAGCAACTGTTCTTTTCCAGCAGCAGAATCAGGCCTTGCTGGCAGCCAAGACTGGGTGTGTGTGGGCACTTTCATCATCCTTATTTCTGTCTGTGTGTATGGTCACTTTGGCCTTAAAATTAAGAGAAAGGGACGGTGGCCTGGAAGGCTCGAAATGGTATGGCTGTCAGCCATTCTTTCTCTCGTGGCTTAGGCCTGAGTGCTCTAGGCTGACTCTGGGAGCCTATCTTTTTCCTGACCCAAGCCTCTGCCTGAGCTGGGAACACTGCAGAACCATGCAGAATGGCCTAGAACTAAAGGAATTCTAGAGAACCCCAACACCTGCGGAAACAATTGGCTGCAGGACTCCCTACCCCCATAGCACACACGCACACTCACACACATGCATGTACACTCACGCACACATGCACACTCACACAATACACGCATACATGCATGTGCACGCTCACACATACGCACACAGCAACCCACATGCACACTCACACTGCAGTACACACACATACACACGCACACTCACACATGTACGTGCGCATACACACACGCACACACACATACGAGCAGAAATTCCCATCTTGATTGTGTAGAATTCTTTGCTTACTATTAATGGGCACCGTGGGGCCAAAGTATGTGATTCATCATCCCAGTTTTGAGGGCATTTGGAAAGCCAGGCAGGCATAACCAAGAGAATGGGCTGCATGTTTTGCTCACTAAAGAATGATGGAATCTACAGTAAATAAAATGGAATGATTCCGGAAGCTTTTTAGGCTCTGGAAAAAATCTACTTTGAAAAAAAGGATTTTGTCTGCTGCTTTGTTTTTGATGCCTCCTGCCCAGAAGTGTGTTCCCAGCTAACAAGAAATGAGAAAGAATGGCATTTCCTTGTTTCCATTTTTTTTTTAAACTCTAATTGCAGGTTAAGTAAGATACAGCATATTGATTTTGGTTTTGTATGGAACATAACCAGATACTCATTTTATTTTATGAGATATTAATTTCCATCCATTTAGACTGATGAAATATGCATTTTAAATGTACCATGCCTTTCCCCATCCTCGCAGTATTTCTTTAACATTCCTAGCTTCTGATTGAGAACCTATTTCATTGATTTGCAAAAAAGTAAATATGACCTCACCAACATATATGTAAACCAACCTTAGATTTCGAAGAATGGGGATGGACTTCCTTGGATGTCTGCCAAAGATTAGCTCTTAAAAGCCAGGCATATTTGACTTTATCTAGAGCATAGTTTCCCCGTCTTGGCACTGTTGACATTTGAGACTAGATCATTCTTTGTTGCAGGGGGTTGTCCTGTGTACTATAGGATGTTTAGCGACATCCCTGGCCTCTCACCACTAGATGCCCTCGCCTGTCGCCCCCACCCTTTCCTGCTTGCGACAGCCAAGAATGTCTCCAGACCTTGCCAGATGCCCCCTCTGGAACAAAATTACCCCGGGTTGAGAACCACTAGACCAAGATTTAATAAGTAATTTGTGGTTTTTGGAAAATTCTATTCGAAATAATAAAAGACACAGTTTCCCCCTCTGACTTTTATATATACAATTCATGGGGGTGATTAATTAACAGCTGGAAGTGGGTCATGTGTCTGATTTAATTCTAAGGTTGGTGGAAGGGTCTATAAGATTGTGTAAGTACAGAGATGTTTTTTAAGTCAGGCGATTGAGTAAGTCAGAGGTAATGGGGGGCACATTGTAATAACTAACATTTTCTCAGGTTTTTCATAAAGAGAGCAGGTTTATTCCTCCCTAATTTCTTTTTCATATGCACCTGATTCCAGGCATGCCTTCAAAGCCACCAGATATTTTCCTCCATCCCCACCGGCTCCCCACTGTCATTTTCTCTTATAGCATCTTAAGCCTGAGCCAATTAATTTAGCCCTTTAGTGTACTTGGGAGAGCTCTGCTCCTAACACTGGAATAGACTCATTTCAGACCACGACAGCCCTTTTACCCATCACTAATTTCTATGTTTCCTGGTACTATTGAGAGAAAAAGTCATCGGTGGGTGGATGGAGCATTTTTCAGAATGATTGGGCATTCACTTTCAGGTGGCTCCCTCCCAGGTTTCTCCTGTCAAGCACGTGGTTTCCTCGCAGCAATTCTGCTGGGGAACAGAACATCAGTGGGGTCCCTGCAAGCCACCGGAACCTGGGGGTGCCTGCCGTCAGCAGTAGCCGATGAAGTGTTGCTGCCGGGACCAGCCCTCAGCCATCTTCCTCCTGATGGTCCCTTGAAAAGTTAGAAAAGAGGCTCATGTGTTCACAGGGAAGGTGTCCTGAGGGTAAACTGTGGGACTGGGGGACAGAGGAAGACAGAGAGCTGGATCCATCATTGCACAGGGAAGCATCCAGACTTTGGCCTGCCCTGCCAGTCTTGGCAGTGGGATGGGCTTTCAGGGTGCTAGAGGGCATGGGCAGGTACTCAGTACAGACATCAGGGGTGCCACTTCATTTTTCAGCCATCCAAAGTAGCCTGATCATTTTTTTTTTTTTTAAAGGAAAGGTGCAGGCAGGAATAAAGGTGAGTAGGCCGGCAGGAAGAGAGAGGAGGAAGAAGCATTTCTTTATTTTATTTACTTGTTCATTTTGGTTGTTTTTCCTGGCCCCAGTGCATGAACCTGGGTCCTTGGGATGTACATGGACTGTGCTCTGCCAGAGGCAGCTGGCCTAACCCTACTCCACCAGGGGTCACCTAGGCTGATCTTTTCCAAGGAGTGTCTGAAGGAGTTAGGGTGGCACGTGGAGAGGCTTTCCTTTCCAGGCTTCTCCAAAAGGAAAGATGGAAAGGTGAGCCAGTAGGAGGGGCCATGCCAGCAGTAGACTTGCTTGAAGAGTAGTGTGACTCCCTTGGGACAGACGTCTCGGTGTGTTGCGTCCAGGCCGATGCAGAATTGCTTCGCAGCACGTGGCAGTTGGTTGCTCGATGTTGCCCGCTAGCTCCTTGCAGGCCAGGATTTGGTTGGTGGCTGCAGCCCTGGCAGAGGGAGCAGGATCAGAAATCTGGGCTCTGGAGGCCAGCATCGTGGCATGGAGGCCACCGGGGCCACTGCTGTGCGCCACAGAAGCAGACAGACGGGCCAAGCGGTATACTGCTCCTCCAAATAATGGCAATGGAAATGGCTGTGAAAAACATTTAGACCCTTGTCATAAAAATGCAAACAGCCTTCCTGCTATAGGGAAAAGCTAAATAAACTCAATTGCAGCTGTATTAAGTAGAAACAGATTTGAAAATCAGGGATGTTTTGTTTTGTTTTGTTTTGTTTTGTTTTGAACGGAGGCACTTATTTATAGCAGGTTGGGCAAAGGCCGCCACGATCCTTCGCGAATCTGGAAGAGTGTTTTGCAGATAGGCCTTGCTGTTTTTCTCTTTAGTAAGCTTAGCCGAACACGGCCCCCCTTGGAAAGTTTCTTAGAATCGGGCGCAATTTTTTTCAGATTACAGTGGCCATTGATTGGTTCACCAATCAATGGATGCAAATGGATTGAGCCTGGCTGATGAATTTCCTTTTGCATTTTAGAAATGAGAAAAATGTCAAGGAAAGCTCAAAATAGGGGTGTTCTTTTGACTCTGTACATTGGCTTTGAAAACTGAATCAGGGCTACATTTTCTATTAATTTACCTTTATTTTTCTAAAATAACACCCTCCTCTTTGCAAAAAATCTACAACGTCACCATTTCCTTTCCGACATCTAAACAATGTCCAGATACATTTCAGATTCAGCAATTAGCTCTGGCTGCAATTTCCTTTGATGAAAAAAAAATCAGTAACCCGCTAGACTAAATATGAAAGTATTGAATGTGCAAATGTCAATATCTGACCACTTATACTAGGAACCCTGGTAGCTTATCATTTGCATTTTAAGAAGCCTAGATAAACTGAGCCCGCCTCACCCTCCGTATTGGAGAAAGCCACCTCAGAAACCTCAAGCTTTGTTTTTGCCTCTCAGGCACTGGGTAGCTGGATTGGGGGTCATCCAGGCTGATCGTATGACCCAAACCACACAGGGGACCATTTTGGAAGGTCACTGAAGCCAGTAGTCCTCACAGACCAGCCTTGTGGAGTTTCTACCTATTCACACTGCAGTGGAAGAACAGTAAAAACAGAGTGGCTTTCCTTTTAAAAGGGAAACCTTTTTCCATTTGACAGAACTGCAGCTTATTCTAAGATGGCCTTTCCCTCTTTTCTTGGTGTTAAAGTCTCTTTTATGAGTGATGAAGATAGTCTATGGCATTGAGACTTTAATATCTGTTTTGTGACAATGTCAAAAGTTGTGCCATTCCTATTGCATCCTCTTTTTTTTTTTAAATGTTCCTCATCCAGGACATTAGTCTGGGATTCACCAGGGAGGCTGGATGGATCAGGAAAGAAAGCTTTAGCTCTAAAAACCAACCAGAGAAAGGGTCCTGGCGTGCGACTCTGCGTTCCTTACCCGAATCTTCCGACCTGCTCACCCACCAAGCCCATAGGAAGGAATTCCGCGGGAGTTCGAAGGAGACACTGGCCTCTCGGACACTAATGTCCAAGCATGAGTCTCGACTCTGGGAGTCTCAGTCCTCTATCCCTGGGTCCTGATGTCTAGTCTCCTGCTAGTTCACTGGGGCTCAGCGCGTCATCCTCCTCCTCCTCTCCTTGCCCTTAGCTCCCAGAAGCGCAGCCTCAGCATGGCTCACCTGGCTGTCACCTGTCCCTTTTCTGTGCTGCTCAAATCCTGGCCTTGCTCTCCGCAGCCTCTGTTCATGCATCTGCACCAGCTCAAGAACATTCAATGACTCCCTGTTTTCCCCCTGCGTTGAATGTCAGTCTACATGTGAAACCCTCTCCCATGTTCCTAATCCGTTCTCCCCTCATGTAGGGAAGACGCCTCTGGCTTGTGTCTTTGCTCTGCGCTGGGTTTCATTTGTTTTTTTTTATGGGAGGGGGACTCAAAAGATTACGAGATCTGTTGGACATCTTTTGAAATGAAGAAAACTGAAACCTTGAATCTAATGTAATGGACCATGCTGAAGGCTGTGACATCAGTGGCGAGAGAGAGAGCGAGAGAGAGAGAGCGAGCAAGAGCTCTGTGGCTTCAAAAACGACAGCCATACTGCAAGTCTCTGCCACATTGCTTGTAGATTAGAATGCCACCCTGCGGGCCTGCCAGCACATGGGTGTTGCTTTGGAACGGCGTGGCTGGCTTGTCCTGCCGAAAACAAATCCACTTGTACAACCTCTGGAATTTGCAGGTGAGCATGGTGGAAAGAGCCCAACCTCAGCCGTTGCAGACTGTCCGCTCCATTAGAAAACATCTCCCACGGCTGCTCATCAAATAATAATAGTAACAGTATTTCCTATCATTGGTCAAACTCCCGCGGTAGGCTGGACAATTATGCTAAGTGATTAATCCATCTGACTGTATTTCCAGCGGCATAATAATCAGATGAGGTCGGAGGGTATTATGAGCTCTGTTTCATAAGGGAGGGATCAGGGGCTGAGAGAAGGTTAGCAACTTGTACAAGGTCACACAGCTCATAGGGGATGGAACCTGGGTTCCATGCGACCTGCGTCGGTAGAACTTTTCTTTGATGGAAGAAGTGTCCTCCGCTGTCCGATGTGGGAGCTGCTCGCTGCAAGTAGCTACTGAACACTAGATATTTGACTACTGTGACTGAGGCCTACATTGAAAATTGTATTTCTTTTAAATTAATATGATTATCCATTCTTTTTCTTAAACCAGTCTAAACCATACTGCCCAGTGGTATTGAGCGCATTCACATGCCTGTGCGATCATCACCATCCATCTCCAGAGCTCTTTTCATTGTGTGAATTGAACCTCTGCACCCGTTAAGCGAGAACTCCCTATGGCTGCCTCCCCTGACCCTGGCTATAACCATACTATCTTTCTTTCTTTGTCAGTAATCTCCGCTTTTCCTCCACGTCCCAGTCTCTGGTCACCACTATTCTACGCTTTGTTAATAGGAGTTTGATTTTTTTCCATTACGACTTCTCACATAAGTGAGTTCATACCATCTCTGTCCTTCGAGGTTTCATCTGTACTGGAAATTGCCCCACGTGACTAGCGGCTGCCATATTGGATAACACAGCTCTGGAATGTGCTTGCCTCTCTGTGTCCTTCACTCTGCCCTAATGCCCTCGGGCCCTCCTGTCCTATGA
The DNA here is from genome assembly GCA_004363575.1 of Solenodon paradoxus. Classification (NCBI taxonomy): domain Eukaryota; kingdom Metazoa; phylum Chordata; class Mammalia; order Eulipotyphla; family Solenodontidae; genus Solenodon; species Solenodon paradoxus. The sequence goes on along the minus strand of RJWH01011223.1, from coordinate 1,198 downwards.
TCCCCACCAGTCTTGCATCTCTCTGCCCAGCTCACAACCCAGCCCAACCCAGCCCAGCTCCTCCCATTCTCCAGGGTCTATAGGTCAGTGATTCTCAAGTTTTACTATGCATTAGACTCAACCTGGAGGGGGAGTTGTTAAAATACAGATTCCTGGGACCTGCCCCTAGAGCAGGGCTGGAGTGGAGCCCAAGAATTTGCACTTCCAACAAGTTCTTAAGTACTGCTGATGACGGACCTCTGTTTGAACATTATCTAGCTGGACTTAAGGACCAATTCCTGCATTTTAAAGTGCTGTGGCCTGGGCTTCAGCCGTTACCTCCTGGTAGGCAGAGAGCAGTCCTCCCTGGCTCAGATCAGCCAAAAGACGTTTTCTTCCTGCCGCTGTCCAAGGGACCAGGCCCTTGCCCGGTCCCATCTTTCGTTGGGCCACTGTTGGCTTTGGTCACTCCCTTGGCAGTTGTTCTGGAATACATTCATGTTAGCATGGGGCCCCTGGGGAGAGGTGAAGGAAAGGACACGAGCCCTAGGGGTTGCCTGACCATCCTGGTGATGCAGGGAAAGCCTAGACAGAGAGGTCCGTTTTGTCCCATCTGCTGTTCTTTGCAATAAAACTGACTGCAAGGTCACCTGGGAAAGAAACAAAAGTGAAGCAAGGAGGCCGATCCTGAAGCTGGTCCCCCCATCCATCTATCAGCACCCCAATTAAATCTTGGACCATCTTGGAAGATGAAGGCCACATGCCCTGGTGCCCCATGGATTGGCGGTGAGGACTTATGAGTAGCAAGGAGACCGGAAGAGATCCTCGGATAGGAGACTGTTGCGTTGGTCATCTTGACTTTGGATCTAGCTTTCAACAGTGCTGAGAGCTTTTTCTTGTTTAAAACAAAAGGGTGAAAAAAGAAGTTATAAAAAGTAACTGAGGAGCCCGTCCTGGTGGAATAGTGGTTAGGCCAGTCACCTCCCAAGGAGCTCAGCCCACATACCCCTGGGTTCGAGTCCCAAGAAATAACCAGTGTGAACAAGTCAATAAATACATAAAATATTTCCTCCTCTCCCTGCCTGCCTGCCTGCCTGCCTTCATTCTTGCCTCCACCTTTAAACATAAAAATAGCTGAGGTTACTTAGGAGAGTAGCTGTAAGGCTGTTTTTCTTATGAATATTTGTAAAATTAAAGGGTAATGTGGAATCAGTTTTTC
>RJWH01011222.1:0-13200 GCA_004363575.1 Solenodon paradoxus | reverse complement strand
TGTGTTCAGAGAAACGCAGCGTTAGGCATTATCGCATGCACATCACGGACGGTGGTCCACACTCCTGGATGGCAAGGCCCACCACACACTGGGTTAGCAGGACCCTTGTGGCATGGTAGCCCATCACAGGCTGAAACATCGTTAGTTGATACATGACTGTATAGACCAAAGTCTAGACCTGCAATGGATGGGGAAGTCAGAAAAAGTTATCTTACACCCCAGATACTTGGGGACACATTGCCCTAACTACAAACTGCAAGCTGGGCCATGAGACACATGGAGGAGGAAGCATCCTGGTGGTTCAGGTGGCTGAGAAGCTGGGATGTGGAGTTCGGAATCCAGGGTGGGGGTAGGGAGAGGTGGCAATCAAAATAAAAATGCCTCTTCCTCCTCTCCTTATCCTTTCTTCTCTCTAAAGAAAAAGCATGATGGAGAAAAACAGGAGAAACCTGGTCTAAAGAGCTGGTGTTTGATGTGACCAGTAGAGGGAGGAGAAACAAGCCAGGCAGAACTGGGAAGGAGTGATCCAGGTGAGGGCTCAGCCTGTGCAAAGTGTCTGGGGTGATGGAGAACCTGGACAACTGAAATGGAAAGCTGGCAGGGCTGGGCAGGAGGGGTAGGGAGAGGAAGAAGGGGTGGAAGCAGGCATCTTCCAGCAGAAGATATGAAGTGCTTTAGGTAGGCCACTGCAGCACCAGCTGCTCCTTTCTGGCTACACCGGCAAAGACAGGCTCCGAACTGTCCTCGACTCCACCTGGTCACGGACTTGTCAGACCCAGAAGGGCACTGTGTGTCAACTATAATCCAATCCTGAGACAAATTTCAGAACAACTCTTATAAAGGTCTAACTTGCAAACCTTTAAAGAAATTGCTTGTGCCTGGGGCATTTACTCATTGACAAGATGCTGCCAAGATGGAATTAGATTGAATGGAGGAGTTCCTCAAACACACTGTACTGGACAGCCAAGGGGGAAAAGTTAAGAGTGGAAAAGGGAAGTCAAATTCATTATTTTTCTGAGAAATGCATAGGGGCTAATAAATAATGGTTGCGATTGGCCTAACAAGCCCCATACAAGTCAAAACTTCAATTGCTGCTGTGCTCACCTGCTGAATGATATTGGGGCCCATGACCAGGATGCATGGTGCTACACATTTCTAATGTGTCTTGTGAACCCCCAAGAAGAAAATCACACGATTTCAGCACCATTTTGGAATTATGGTCTCTGTATTCTCTTTCACAACATGGTAAGCTGTAATTGTGTCCTATTTAGCAGGACGTCTTTAAGTCTTGAATAATTTGTGGTCCTCTAGAATCAGATCACCACAGTTCTTCTCTGCCTTCTGCGAAGTCAACGGAGACGGGTTTGCTAGGCTGGTTTTTATGAGGCTGAAGGTCTTCAGATATTAGAAAAAGTTGCTGCGGATCATTTACCAAAGATGACTGAGGCAGCTTTAGCACTGGGACCAGTCCCATAATCATTTTTATTTTTGCAAAGCAACTACTTAGTGTGTGAAGGGAACTTTCTAGATGCACTTGGACGTTTCATGCTGTAAAATAAGTGATTGCTGTCCCCTGGACCTACCAGAAAGCTCTTCATGTAAGTTTGCTAATCAATGAAGTCAATGAAGACAATAAAGTCAATGAAGTCAATGAAGCCAGTGAAGTCAGTGATAGCCTAAGGAATAATTGCCTGTCAGCTATCCAAACCGAGCTTTGTCATTTGTCTGAACTCAGTTGATCATTTATAAGATCAACAGGCAAGCCCCACCAGCACTTTCTGGAACAATTTAAAATTCAAATGCAGATACATACATGATGGAGATGTGTCGATCACTGAACAGTCACCGCTCTGCTGCTGGGAGTGGAAGAGATTGAGGCTCAATTCCTGGCAATTTGACAATAAAGAGCTTTTTCAGTATTTCCTCAGGCTGTAAGCAGAGCTGAGGACAAACTATCTTAATATGCGGATATTCATTTATTTATGTTTTTAGGAAAGGTGCAGGTAGGGATGAAGGAGAGCAGAGGCAGGCAGGCCGAGAGAATGGGAGAGGGTGAGAAAGCAGCACTTCATTTGTTTTAGTCAGTTGTTCAGCTGGGATGCAAACCTGGGTCTCAGGGATGTATGTGGACCATTGTCGGCTGAAGGCAGCAGACACAACTGTTACTTCACCAGGACTTGTTATAAGGATATTTATTAGAATAACATTTATAAAAACAAAAACTTACAACCGTCTTGACAGCCCTCTTAAGAGGGAATTTGTGAAACAAGTCATGGTGCATCCATAGGACATAATGGTATGCAGCTGCTAAGTGCTCACAGTTTGTTATTTTCAAAACACGGCACAAAACTGCATTTACATTGTCAACACACACATACGTCTTGAGAAGGGCCTGTATAAGACTATCAGGAGAGTTATCTTTGGGTGATAATGGTTGATTTTAATTTTTTTGTCTTAAAATTCTATAGCTGCTTACATAATCTTTCAAAAACAAGTGATACTGATTAAAAAACAACAATGAAAACATTTAAAAGGTCATCATCAGAAACCCTTCCAAACTTAAGACTTCCGTGGATTTAAAATTCTATACTCGTGGTCGATGGAGACTTCAGTACGTGCTGATTTGACAGGTTATTTGACTCATGCATTTTCATGATAAATCCAGCAGGAAAAGTCAGATCCAGCCCAACGGGCTAACTCCCACCAATCTTACTGGTGACAAGAAACTCCTGATAAACGACAGGCGGGCGAGGTGAAAAGGAGGGCAAGTTTGGGGATTTTACTTCCCTGAACTATTTTCTTTGAAGAATTAGACATCGGATCTGATGTTGTTTCTTTCAGATCTTTAAACAAATCGTTAGGCAGGTATGCTTGGGAGGGAAGGAGTTAAGTCTGGAAGCGGTGCTTGATTTAGGATTTGTTTTGGAATCACCTATTGCTGACAGCAATACACATTTTCTAAATACCTGAAAGGAATGAGAGTAGGTTATCTTCCAGCAGGAAGGTGGCAGATGAAACTTGGTTATTTCTGTATATTCACTCAGATGAATGCTGAAGTAAGAAAAAATGCAAACCTGCCAACCAAAACAAGGCAGACACAAGTTACCTTTTAAACATGCCAAGTGCCTGTATCTGGTGTGTGGCCCACTTTCACCTCCGAGATGGCCTGTGAAAGGTATTTCGTTTGCAAAATAAAGCTCAAGGAGGCAAACATATCATCGATGGGGGCCACGCACTCGCTATGACTCCTGCAGATGGACTGTCTAAAGGCGCTGACATACATTCCTTACTTTGGCCAGCAGTGGGTAGTTATTCTCAAGGTTAAGCAAAGGTCATCTCTCCCTGCCGACTGCCACTCAGCGGTGATGGAAAAGCAAAGGCTGGAGTTGGGTGCCTGGAAATTTCACCGAAGCAACAAAGGGTCCCAGTCTGTCGGCTCAGGCCATTTCTGTTACTTTTCCCATAATTGTGCTAGCTCAGTAGTCAGGTGAAATGAGAGATTTATCACTGATAGAATCTCTGTGCCGGGCTGACAATTCTTTAATTTGTGTGCCTTCGTGACTGCAGAGCATGATTTCTAATGGCCTTTCACCCACAGCAAGCTCTGGTATCCACACCCACATCCAGTTTAATCTTCACGCTAGCAGGTGATGAGCACGGGGCTTGCAGGAACTATCGCAGGTGTTTTGTAAATTTAAGTAACTTTAGCAAAATAACTTAAATGACAGAAACATTTGAATTTGAAATCAAAGGGTGGCTTTCTAAGGTGTAAGGTGCTTATAACTTCTCATATTGATAATTCCAAATATTTAGGTCCTTACATGATTTGACTTCAGAAAAAGTTTACGTCTCTCTCATTTGCGCCTAGGAAATAATTTCACGGAGACACTTCTGGTGGTAACAGGAGTGACAGAACTTTTTATTTTTCACTCCAGGATCATAAACTCACCTCCGTGCAAGGAATGGGGCACCCAAGATGAAGCAGACAGGATACCTGGAAGACAAGGTAAAGAACAGATCAGGTGTGCGGAATGTGTAGGGAGCTGGGTAAGAAGGGCGGGCAGGTTCTGTCGTTCCAGGGCTCTGCCCTACACTGGTGCCACCGTCAGGAGTACCTCCAGGTAGGACATCTACCCAACAGGTGAGAAAGCAGGGAGGACTCTCCAAGCTCCCATACCAAGTAGGAGGTGAGCCAGATCCTGAGAACGGTGGTCAGATGGACACCCTTCAAACTCAACCCTCCTTTTGTTTTAAAGAAAGGGAGGGAGGAAGCAATCTTATTTGTTGGCTTTCCCTCAGTCCTGGGTAACGAACCCTGGTCCTTGAGCTTTACCTGGTTCATGCCCCAGCTGCTGGCCTAGCATCTGAGCCACCAGGGTGTCACAGCAGGGTGTTTATCATATAACACAGTCTAATGGTGGCATTGGGTGCCCCCGGTCCAAGGTATTCAGTGGCACAACCTTAATGTCAAAACCAGTTTTCTTCTGTGTGCCATTCTTAGCACAATGACTTTCATCCTCAGGCTGGAGACAGTATTTTTTTTGGGGGGTGGTGGTGGTGAATTTTAAGCTCTCCTTTATTATATAATGTTTGGCATAGTTTCAATAATGATTCCTGAAGCCTATAAATATTACTTTATAAGGAAAGGGGATCTTTTTTTTTATTTTTAAGGAAAGGTACAGACAGGAATGAAGGGGAACAGACAGGATAAAGGGAGGGAAGAAGCATTTATTTATTTTATGTAGTTGTTCACGGGCAGACCCGTGAAAAGACTTGTGTGTACGCAGTTCACCTGGAAAGTGACCTGGAAGCAAAGCAGAGAAGAAAGCCTGCACAGGGCTGAGTCCTGTGTACACTTACCCCGCCCCTGCACCTGGAGCTGATGTTGCCATGGCGACCGCAGCTCGGTCTCCCAGGAAACGCGGCCCAGGAGGGCACCTAGCCCGCCCCCGCTTCAAAGTGAAGGGCATCTCAGTGGATCTGCTCCAGGTGCATTGAGGCTGGAATAAGAGGCAGAAATGGGGATCTGAAATGGCTGCAGAGGTGTTTGATGAAGATAGTTACCCTCGTGAGTGCGCCCTCGTGGAGTAGCAGTTTGGTCGTCTCCCTCCAGCCAGTGCATTCTGCATACATGCAAGGCCCCGGATTCTTGTGCTGGAGCTGGGGGCCAGCCAACAGGAACAACTACATAACATAACTGCGTCATCCTCCTCTCGCTGCTTGCTCCTGTCCTCAAAAACAAAAAAAAAGGTATCTTCAAATGAAATAAAATGAAATGCCTTCTACTCTAGTACACACACACACCACGCATGTGCATTAGCTGAGGCCTACTCACCAACCACCTGGAAACCCTGTTTCAGAGAGTCTGTGAGGTCAACACCACATCCATAGTGATATTAAGATATGGTGTGCCCTGGTGGAGTAGTGGTTAGGTCAGTTGCCCCCAAGGAACAAGGCCACATAACCCTGGGGTCGCTAGTCCTGGGTCCAGGGGTAAACAACCTTTGCGAACAACTAAATGAAAACAAGATAAAATGCTTCTTCCTCCTCTCTCTTTCTGCCTGCCTACTTGTCTTCATTCCTGCCACCTACACCTTTCTTTCTTTTTCTTTTTTTAAAAAAAAGACCAACTGATGCAGGCAGAAGTTCCCAATCCTGCAAGCATGTTGCAAGTGTCAGGAAGACATTAAAAATTGCCCGGGGTCCTCTCCAGAACAACGACTCAAACTTCATGTGCGTGTGTGTGGGGTGGGGTGGCAGGGTGGGCGTCAGCGCTGTCCTTTTCATCGTGGTGTGAACATCCATCCAAAGTACAATCTTAAAGGTGTCACTCTGTGATTGGGTTTTTCCCGGGAGCTGCCCACCTGTTGGGGGCAGAAAACAGAACAAGGTCACCGCTGGAGCTGGCGGGAGGTAAAGGACACCAGACCTGGGGCACCTGGCGAAGGACGCTGTGTGAATACACTGGGGTGGTGTCTATGACTGTTTGCCCACCAAATAAGATAGCTATAACTATTTTGTTAGAGAGCAAAACTGTATGAGCCTCTAATATAACCATAAACTTGCCTGCATAAGCCGCATGAAGCCATGCTGTGTATGAATCCAATAAATAAGTGGAGACCAGGATGGTCAGAGCCTTTAGTCCCCTGACCCCAGCCTTTCTACCTTCTTATACTCTCTCCTGAGTTTCTCATTCTCCTGTGGCACCTTTCCTCACTATCCCTGCTCCCAAGATTGGGTCCTGGAGCCACCCAGAGCAAGATGCAGAGCATTTCCAGCTCACCATGACCTCTCAAGCCTCCTCCTAGTTAATACCGTGCTTTTAATATTCATCATGACAGCTTTTCCTGATTTTGAATTTTATATGTATAAACCACAGTGCACTGTTTCTGGTTTTTTATCACCCGACATTTCGTCTGTGACACTTACTCATGCAGTCTTTTTCCACGGGTTTTCCACTGTATCAACAGACAGCAGTTTATTTACCGTCTGACTCTGGATGGAGATGGTTGGCCCCCTGACCACCTCTTAAGTGTGGTGACATGGTCTGACCACAAAATACAGAAATGGGGACAAACAAGCGACCAGGAAAGCAGATTCATGGCATCTACCTCATGCTTAATGCACAGATTATTGAGATAGAAGTTTGTTTCCCCAATTACTTGAAGTATATTTTAAAGAGTAGTTAAATTTGCATAAGTTAACAGAGGTGGCTCCACTTCCATCTAAAATAAATGCCTGCCAGAAAAAGACCGGCCAGGCCAGGCCAGAGATTGAGGGGTCAAAAAATAGAAGGCCTTGAATGCAGATGAGTTTAGATCTGGTCCCACTGACCAAGTGTGAGTACATTCTCACTAAGTTATGCAAGGCGTGTTTTGTTTTTGTTTGTTTTTTTTTTAAACTACAGGAAGGAAGAGAGGGGAGGAAGCAGCAGCACTCTATTCATTTTATTTAGCTGTTCATCTTGGCTGTGCCCGTTAGCCCTGGTACATGAACCCAGGGCCCGGGAAGTACGTGGACTGCGCCCCAAACTTCTCCACCAGGGCACACCAAGGATTGCTGTTTTAAACTGACACGAGACACATCGGGTATTAATAAGGCAGTGTTATTCCGACTAATTCCTATACCCTCTCACCTGGACTTCCCCAGCTACTGCCTGATTCAGGCAGTTCCTTCATCCACACACAGAAAAACGACCTCCAGAACAGCTCCTCTCAGCAGCCCACCAAGCCTGCACAGTCAAATCCCCTGACCCAGCCACCCGCACTCCCAAGCGACAGCTCCTGCCCTGCTCTCAAGTCCAGCACAGCCTGCCTGGACCTGTGTGACAGCCTCCTGACTAGCCTCCAAGGGTCCACACTCCCGCCCCATCCTCTTTTTTTCATTCTATCCACCAGTGATTTTAAAAACATTCATCAGGCCAGTCACACCTTCCCTGAGAGCCTCCCAATAGAATGTAAAGTACATGATTCATCGCGCTAGCATGTAAATCCAGAACCTGCAAAGACCTACAAAGCCCTTCAGGATCTGGGCTGTGTATCTCATCCCACCACTCTCTCCTCCCAAAGTGCTCTAGGGCCCTTGCCAGCCTGCCTTCCTTAGGACACACGCAGCTCCTTCCAGCTGAAGGTCTTCGCCCTGGAGGACTGCCTCTCACCCTGACTCTCCAGGCCTGTATGTGTGCCTCCTGTTTTGCTAATCGAATCTCAGTTTCCATCTCTCTGAGCAGCCATCCTGACTACCCAAATCTAAAGCAGCCATTCCTTTACTTTCTAGAACATTAAACTATCTTAAGTCTCTGGATAAAACTCATCACAAATAATATTTGTTTAGTCTGTTGCAATCTGCCACTAAAATGCAGGCTCTCTGAGAGAATTCTGACCTCTGGTACATCCCTAGTGCCTAAAGGACTATCTGGCACACAGTTAAGTATTCAGCAAGTTTTTGTTTCTGATGGCAAGGACACATACATCACACTCTTCCTCCCATATGTAAGAGTTTGAATTCTGCACCTCTAAGAGTAAACAGTAGGAAGGACACACTGCCTTTGCCAAATTATAACAAGAATACATCCCTGGCAAGATGTGCTTTTTTTTTTTTTTTTTTAAAGGAAAGGTGCAGGCAGGAATGAAGGTGAGTAAACAGGCCAGCAGGAAGAGAGAGGACAAAGAAGCATCTTTATTTTCATTTAGCTGTTCATGCCGGTTGCCCTCCGCTGCCCCCAGGCCTGGGACTCGAACCCAGGGGCATGTGGCTTGCTCCTTCAGAGGTGATTCACTTATCTGCTGCTCCACCAGGGCACACGGAGACTGGTTTTTACTGTTATGCAATTTTTAAAAAGCTATGATGTGCCTTGGTGGCTGAGGGGCTAAGTCAGCAACTGGTGCACAGACCATGTAAAGTCCAAGGACCCAGGTTCGAGGCCTAGGCCCCGAGGAAGAGCCAAAATAAACAAGTAAAAGTGTTTCTGTCTCCAATTCCTTCCTTCCAAATGCTTCTTCCTCCTCTTTCCCCTTCCTCTCTAAAAAACTGCCTGCGACATGATAATGTGCTATTTTATTCTGCTCACTTACAATTAATATTTGAGAACTTCTATTATATTAATAGGAATTTAATCTGAGTTCAATTTACATTTTTCTTCTGTTTCAAAAAAAAGAGTCCACTCATCGGTGGAACGTGAATAGACAAAACAAAGGAAAAGAAGAAACATAACCAACGCTGAAACATTGACAACAGAACTGAGGTGACCAAAAGGGAATGGGGTGGGTGGAGGCAAATGGTAGTGGAGCCCAGTGGACAATGGGGTAGAACACTTGGTGATGTGGTGGAGGGCAGGATGTGTTGACATGTATCTAAGAAATGGGAATCTATACATAGGCAACTATTTTAATGCGTGAAATAATTACTACAATAAAAAGTAAATTAAAAGAGAGAGTCAAAACAATTAAGGTTCAAATTATTATGTCAAGAACTTATAACCAACACTTGATGTTAGTCTATACACATCAGTTTTGGGTGTACAGTTCTTTGGTTGCTAGAAAGAATATTTGATTTACTTCACTAATAGGAATATCTTGTAATGCTGGGATGGCCTCTTCTTGGTATTTCTTCTGCTGTTGATTTTTAGCATAGTTATCTGCAAGAAGAGAACAAAATCTTGTTTACCCATGCCACGTCTTCCACAGTCTTTGTAGAAACAGTGGTTTGTGAAGACCCGCCACAGTTTACCAGGCTAGTCTGGGCGATGACAAATGCCACGTTTAATGCAATCAAAAGAAAATTTAAATTTTCCCCTCAGAGGACATGCCCTATAAAAGTCAGTAGAATAATTTTCTCATCTCTAACTTGGACAATAAATAATTTCATTCAACCGTACAGAAATGATTAATGTTCCATTCGTGTATTTATTCTTGTATTAATAGGAATTTAATCTGAGAAGTTCAACTTACACTTTTCTTATGTTTCAAAAAAGAGAGAGTCCACTCATAGGTGGAATGTGAACAGGCAAAACAAAGGAACAGATGAAACATAACAAAACCAGAAACATTTGCAACAGAACTGAGGTGACCAAAAGAGAATGGGGCAGGCGGGGGCAAATGGACAGAATTCATACCCTGATTTAGAAAACAGATTTAAGTCAACTCCCCAAAGCTATTAATTCATTCATGCAAGTTTAGTCATTTTCCCTCTTTGCCTAATTGTCTATTTGCTACAATTCTGCAATTCTAGTAAAAGTGCAGCATTTATCAGACGTGAAATACAAAGATGCTGTAACTGATTTTCAAAACATACTGCATAGGCCCATGTGAAACAGCTTTGTATAGTTAAACAATTCTACCAGGGAATTAGAAAAAAAAACTTCACTGCCCAGAATCTAAGTTAGCTCAGAAATCGAATTTCTTTTACCCCACAGACTTTGAAGTACAACAACCTAAAAAAAAAAAAAAACCAATGCATGAAACTATGAAAATACTCTATAGTTTACCTATCTACTTAACCGGAATCACCTTCCACAGGGATCCTGAGGAGGACCCCCCTGCCCACCCCCAAATCCCTCTCCCCAGACACGGTCTATGGACTGATTTGCCATCCCTTGGCCAACGATGCCTGTTGAAGGTTAAAGGCCTCTCTGGGCAGAGGTGCACAGGGATACATTGCTCCATGCTTGTGGGTTTAGGGACGAGACACCTGCTAACGGGCACGGTAACAGCACACTCACCAGCACTTACTTCTGCCACATGCCTCTTGCATAACTGGATTTATTCTCCTGGCTTCTTCTGACTGTGCCAGTGTGTTAGCTGTTGCTGCCAATTCTTGGTTACTTTTTTTTCACTTCTTTTTATTGTAGTAATTATTCTACACATTAAAATAATTTCCTATGTCTAGGTTCCTCATTTCTTAGATCTGCTTCAACACATCCTGCCCTCCAGCAAATCATCTTAGTTACTTTTTTTTTTTTTTGATAAAAGCGGTTTTTCCTCTCCCCCAAACCCCTGCAAGTTCCTTTGATCTGAACTTACCTGCAGTCGTGTGGATGGAGTTGAGTGGAGAGGTATCATAATGTTTACTCCAAGTAAGAGTGTGTAACTGATTGCCATGGTAAGCAGGAGGTAGACAGTCAACACAACTGCCCAGTATCTGCAGAAGAGACCACAGAAGTCAAAGTCTTTCTGACCAGGGATGGTATCCAAGAGTCAATCACCAGGTAACATACTAGCTTTAAAAGTCTAAATTCAGCTCATATTAAAACTATTCATGCATATAAAAGGCAGTCAGGTAGCTCTATTAGGGTTATTGTGAAAAGCTGCAATCCTGTAGCCCACTCACCCTGATCCTGGGGTCTTAGTCCCCAAAGGAAGCACTCTCAGCACCTGAACTGTTTCCTCTGGCCTTTGCCTTGCCACTTCCACACGACACGTTCATATTGTTAATCCTTCCTTTTGTTGAACTTCAGCCATTTTCTCTGGACCTCATAACGTGGAGATGAGGAATGCAGCTCTTTCACACCCTGTCTTTTCATATTGCTTCTAGTCATTCATGATATATAACAATTTTTGGTCCTATTTGCAGCTTTAAAAACATTTTTTTTTTAAAGAAGAGGAACAGGCAGGAATGACAGCAAGTAGGCACATAGGCAGGAAGAGCGAGGAGGTAGAAGCGTTTCATTATTTTTTTCTATTTAGTTGTTCACACTGGTTGTTTCCCCCTGGACCTGGGACCATAACCCAGGGCTATGTGGATGTGCTCTTTTGGAGGAGACAGATATAACTGCTACTCCACCAGGGAGCACCCGTATCAGCAGCGTCTAACCATTATTGTGGCTATATGTTTGCAACTGAGCATTTTATTACATTTTCTTGTTCTTTTTTGTTTTTCCTAAAATTACTAATTGCATTTTTCAGTCTGTCTGCTTGGTTTCCACGTACGTATCTTCCACTCCATCTCATGTGCTCTGATCGGAGGCGACACAGCGTGGTCCAGCATATCGTGTGCTATATCGCAAAGGTTTTATTGAGTGCACATTTCCTTAAAGAGTTCCTCCTTATGGTTTCCTCTTTCTGGAACTTTCTAAGAGGTGTTTAGCCATTATACTGTCCTCGTCTTTTGTCTATTTCTCAATGGCTGTCTTTATTCTACTTGCTGGAGATTATTCCTCTGGTTTAACGTCTAAACCTTCAAATAAACTTTTTAATTTTGGCTATGGTATCTATGATTTCCAAATACACCTATTCTCTGACTATTCTCCTTTTATAGCATCTGTTCTTGTCTCATGGTTGTCACCTTTTCTTGTCTCTTTGAGGATTTTGTTATTAAAAGTTTTTCTTCTCCATTTCCTTCAAGTTCCCCCCAACCTCCTTTTTTGTTGTACTTCATTTCAGAGACTTTTAAACAGGTGTCTGGATGTACCCTGGTGGCTCTGACACAGTCCACGTAAAGCCCAAGAACCTGGGCTCGCTACCCAGGAAGGAGGGGTGGGAAGGGGAGACCAACAAAAGGAAAAGCTAAATCAATAGAAATGCTTCTTCCTCTCTCTCTCTCTGTCTCCCTCTCTCTCTGTCTCTCTGTCTCCCTCTCTCCCTCTCTCTCTCTCTCTCTCTCTCTCTCTCTCTCTCTCTCTCCCCCCACTGCCTTCACTTGCCCTCATTCCTGCCTGCTTCCTTCCTCTTTAAAAAAAAAAAGATGTCTTGCTAAGCTACAGTTGCGCAGTTCTATAAAAATGAAGAACTGACCAGCTAATCAGAAGCACTGTCTATGTGGACAAGGATGGCCTGCTAGTGCACGTCACGACAGGAGACCTGACCATGCCGTGGGGGGACCTCCAAAGTGTCACGATTTCAGATCCCTTCGGCTGGTCTGCTGCCTCTGGGACGTCGCTCCGCCCTTTTGCTGGGAGGACTAGGCTGGTCTAAGCCCGAGAGCCTGGCTAGGAAGGTGCTGGGGGACCTGTCTTGAACCCAATTCAGAACGACATGGTAAAGAGGTGCAGTCTTCCAGCCTTTCTGGCTCTCTGGGAAACAGTGTTCTCACTGGCTTCCCTGGAAAAAGCAGAGGCAAGTCAGCTGCTGCTCACATATCTGCAATTCACTTCCCTTACGTCTTCCGACACTTCTTATCGGCATTCCCGCTCTTTGTTCCTATGGGTCTACAACTTAAAAAAAGATTTTTCTATGGAGTTATTTTCAACAAGATTCTAGAAGGAAATGGAGCTAGACATGTATGTTCACACCACCATCTTTAATTAGAGGAACATCAACAATGACTTTCAGAAAGCTTTAAATTTCTGTATGGCTATTTGTGGATCTTCAAAGAATGGATATTTAAATCTGAATAGTTTTAGAGAGAAATCTGATTCTTTAAAACAGCGTAATACATCCTATCTTATTTGAAAATATATTAAACTTACTTTTGAGGCCAGTAGGCTAAGCCTATGGAGTCAAGCCAAGATTCAGGGATAAAAGCCTACACGAGATATGGTACTGTGGAGAGAAGAAAAAGAAAAAAGTCAGTAAGGCGAGCATCTAATCTATGAAGGTTCAGACAGGACAAAATCTCCTCTGAAGCTTTCCTGATTTCTCCCTCCTTGCGTTTCTGCTAGCTCCTTACGTTTAAGTGTACACTTCAGTAATTTTACCTCTAACAAGGACTATGGAACAGCTCTCTAGAATCTTTTCATCTTGTAACTCTGAAACTCTACACTCA